>JAAGAY010007913.1:5531-31509 GCA_011801015.1 Ardeotis arabs
AATACATTATCGCAGAGGCATTATCACGGGACATTCTGCTACCAATGGGCTCGGCCTTGGCCAGCAGCAGGTCCACCCTAGGCCAGGCCAAGTCCACTGAGCAAAGGGGAGCAACTTCTAGCAGTTTCCTACAGAAGCTTCCACCTTAGCCCCCCCCTCACTAAACAAAACCACAACAGTATTGTTAGTAACTCGCTGAAGGTGCAATCTATCCTACTCTCCGTGTCGCTGACAAAAATCTTGAACAGGGCTGATCCCAATACCAACCCCTAAGAAATGTCACTCGTCACCAGTCTCCACTTGGACATTGAGCTGTTGACCACAACTCTTTGAGTGTGGCCATTCAGCCAATTCATTATCCACTGAGCGGTCTGTCCATCAAATCCATGTCTCTCTGGTTTAGCGAGAAGGATGTCATGTGGGACAGCGTCAAATGCCTTGCACAAGTCCAGGTAAATTATGCCCGTTGCTAGTCCCTTGTCCACCTATGCTGTCACCCCATCGTAGAAGGCCACTTTTCCCATGATTGCTTATTATGCACAAAGGTAATGCATGCTTGAGTCTCTTAAGATTCTTGAATGAATTTTAATTACAAAAATGAACTACATAATGAGCTTTAAAACTAGTTTAACTTAAAGAAATTCAAGTGTTACCAACCAATGTGTGTGTATATATATATATATGGTAATATATAAAGACAATATGGCATAGATTACAGGTTTTAGCACAGTTGTTTCATCTTTTTATTTTTCTATCTTAAAAAGTAGAGGCACTGGAAAATGCAATTTCCTTGAAGTTTTGGAACTGAGGTGCAATTTGAAGATGTTTCACTTTATAGACTTTCACCCAATCACTGTCTTGTCATTCATATTTTATTTCTTATAGAACTGAGTATCACAATTATGTCAAGAGATTTAATATTTGGTGTAATTTCAGTTTTGTAATTGAGTAGATAACCACAAATTGTTGGAAGAGGAAGCAAGAAATAAAGTGAAAAGTGTCATTTCTCTGTTATCAGATGATAATATTGTGTAATGTACGCACTCTACCCTGGGCAAACTACTTTGAATACATTATTTTCAAAGAAAACATAATGTCTTGCAGCATTAAAATTATCATTAAATCTAGAGTGGAACTGAAAATACTTACAGGTAGCTCATTTCAATTTTCACAGCTTATGCACAATGCAATATTCTGAGGAATTTCTGTGCAAGTAGAAATTTAATTTTATTCAGTCCATGCCATTCTCCAGTGTCTTTTCAACATAATATTTAAGAGTTTGGTATTGTGTTTTCTGAATTCATTATACAATATCTTTCTTGGGTAACTTTATATGACTGTTAGTGAAAGGTCAGAAGGAATTCTGACATTGTCTTTTTAGACTGCTAGAATGGATGCTATGACAATCCATACCAGCTGCTGGTCTATGCCATTGACCTGCAATGGAATCACCGTTAGATTGTTTTTATTGTTTATTATTCCTGTTGTACTTTTCCTCCATTTTGCCTCCTTTTCCTAGCTTCCTGTATCTCTTATCAGTAACGCTTATTTTCTTGCCCTGTTCCTCAGGAGCTTACTGATTTCTTGATCCATCAGTTTTGAATATGTCCAAAAGATGAGATGTTAAATAAATGAGAAACTATGATGAAAGCACAATTTCCAGAAAAGCTGACCTTTCCAATTATAGTCATGGTTATTCAGAAAATGCTTCAGCAGACATGACTGTCCTCTAAATTATTTCTTTCCTTTCCAAAGCATTTTGAACTTGTAATTGCTTCAAAGCTACTTAAAATTCAAGCAGACAATAAGATGAAATTCTGCCTCTCTCCAATTCAACCCCACATTTAAAAGAACATTCCCTCAACAAGAGGCAGTTTAATACATTATGTATGAGAAAAGATAGCAAAATGGAAATTACTGTATATAGTAGGAACATCTGAAAATTAAAACACCTGGCCACTTTAATGAATAGGATTTTACATAGCTGAACTGGGAAAGGATCTATTAAGCAGACTATTTTTTAATTACAGCAAGTACAAATGCATTTGATACAGTGGGAATATAAGATGACATGCTTGTAACTATTTTCTTGGTAGAATACCGTGTGATCATATGGTCTGTAGACAACCCTGTTTCCACTCAAGAGTCAAGAACTACTTTTTTTTTAAGATAAAAAGTAGTTTCATGCTTAATAGTGAGAGAAAGGTTTCACAGGTAGAGGATTTCTCATGAATGTTTGAAACTTTTGAGAGTTTTAATCCTGAAACAAGTCAGTATTTGAATATGTTATAGAGATAATGAAGGTTTTTAGTAAGTCAGAAGAACAAAATATATTTAAATTATCATGCTTCTAGAGTTCATTCCATGAATAATTTATTAAGTTTTGTAAAAGTATAAACGTATGTTTTCCATGTATTTTTACAAGGCTTTTAATATACCTTGCCAAAAATCAAATAGGGAAAAGCAAATTTTTAAGAAACATATAGGATTGTTTCCTTCAAGAACAGCTGCAAATTAAGACTATATACTTCCCCGTGTAGAATGTAGTGCATGAAGGGCTGGTATCTTCATATCAAGTTATTTCCTGAAGTCCGTAAATGTTTTGCGGCCATGGTTATGAGCTTTTAGATCTCAAGAAGAGATCAGTTCTGTATAACTATGAATTAACATTTAAAAAGCAATTTGTGGTCTTACTTTTCAGTTTTGGTATAGAATGTTATGCTGATTTTTTTCAAATAGTTTTTTCTTTCATGTGAATTTCCTGGTTTTCTGAGCTTGCCTTCAGTAACACAAGCATTGTAGTAAGATGTGCAAAAATCAAATAATTGCTGAATATTTTTTGTTTTGATTATAAATAATGGGATATTTAGTTTAGGAGGTTTATCTGCTTTCTGAAAAGCCATTAAGAAATACCTATAACATATTATAAAAGGAAAATACAGTTTAAATTATCACTCCATTTCCAGGTTCATCAGCATATACAGAAATTTCATTGCCTTTTGTTAGAGTAGGTTGTGTAAAACCCATTGAAACAAAAGTTGTTGACTTCTTAGGCATGTAACTTTGCTCTATAGAAATAATTTGAAGCTTAATATTTCTCAATTATTTCTTTCCACAGTTACTTCTGTATGATGCACTATTTGACACAGTCCTGCAAAATTCATTGGGCAAGTAGTCCTGGCATTGTCTATTGATAAAGTGAAAATCAGAGTTTAACTGGATGGCACAACAAGATGACAAAGTGCACAGGTATACGCTGCATAGTTGTTCACCTCTGAGAAATGTATCTGTTGCTTTCCCATGTGTCCTTGGGAAGGTCTGGGGTTAGAAACATATCCATGTATGTAACTGTTCTTCTTTATGTTTTTGAGTAGAGGGAAATGTTATATTATTTTGGTAACAGTTTGATAGTATTTGTCAGAAATATTTGTTGAAAAAAAAAACATTTTCTCAATTTCTGACACGTACTTAAACTCTTAGAAACAATTGCAATTATTTTGATTGCACTTTTAAACATTTTTGGACTGGGATAAAATACGGGAATTATCACGTGGAAGGATTTTGCATGATAATACAGCAGTAGCTGAAAGAGTTTGGTTAGAATTTAAGTCAGAATACATCCTTATTATAACAGACACTACTGAGATCTACCTTAGAATATTATTTAGAACTCAAATATACCTGTTAAATGTTACATTCATTACAAACTACCTATTACTAATTTAATTTGAAGGAGGACTGATTCCAGTTATGACACTAACAACTGAGAATGTAAAAGTACAGACATGACTACCATTAAAATTAATAGGAGGTGGGTTAAGTAGTTCATATTTTCATTATATTACTTTCATATAACAATCAGATTATTGTTAGACTTGATGAAAATGTTGTATAGTAAATGGCCTTAAACTACCCTAGAATTTACCACAACAAAGGTGCTCACTGAAATACTACAAAATTACTTATTTTATTTCTTATGCTTTTTGATATAGTAAATCCAGTACAGGTCCAAAATTTCTTTAAAATTCTCAGCATATGGGTGATATTAGTCATCCTACTTGTCATTGGTGGAGATACGTATATATGTTGTTCTCTCCACAAAGTTGAGATTACTATCAGGGTGATTTATTCTATCTGTGTTGGTGGCTGTTTTATCCATTTTGACGTGGAACAACATTTGTTTCAACACTGGTCATCTACCGTGTATTAACAGACTGATTAATGAAGTTGGAGTACATCAACAGGAGGTGAAAGCATCTGTGTGCACTAGAGAAAGCTCTCTCTTTTTGAAAAAAAAAAAAAAATGAGCTCTGTTAAAGCAAAGCTCTTGATTCCTTTCACACAAGGCAAAAGCATCTTGAGACAGTTTCATCCACACCAGGTACAGTATTTTACTTTTGGTCATTCCAGCAATATTAACAACAAAAAGAGAGCCAAAGAGAATCTCCACCCTTTATTGGATGCAGGGTGGGGAACATTATCACCAAGGATGAAGAAAAGGGTGAGGTACTTAATGCCTCCTCTGCCTCAGTCTTTAATAGTCAGAGCAGTTACCCCCAGGGCGTTCAGCCCCCTGAGCTGGAAGATGGGTACAGAGAGTGGAACAAAACCCTCGCAATCCAGGAGGAAGCACTTTTTGACATGCTATGCAACCTGGACAAGCACAAGTCTATGGGGGCAGATGGGATCCACCCGAGGGTACTGTGGGAGCTGGCAGAGGAGCTTGCCAAGCCACTCTCCATCATCTATCTTATGGAGTGGTTCATCTTGACTGCACTCACCAGGCATATGCAGGACAAACAGGGGATCAGGCCCAGCCAGCATGGGTTCTGCTTGACCAACCTGATCTCCTTCTATAACCAGGTGACCCACCCAGTGGATGAGGAAAAGGCTTTGGATGTTATTTACCTGGACTTTAGCAAAGCTTTTGATTCCATCTCCCACAGCATTCTCCTAGAGAAGCTGGTGGCTCATGGCTTGGACAGATGTACCCTGTGATGGGTTAAAAACTGGCTGGACAGCTGAGCCCAGAGAGCTGTGGTGAATGGAGTTAAATCCAGTTTGTGGCCAGTCACAAGTGGTGTTCTCCAGGGCTCAGCACTGGGGGCCAGTTCTGTTTAATATCTTTATCAACGATCTGGATGAGAGGATTGAGTGCTCCCTCAGTAAGTTTGCAGATGACACCAAATTCGGCAGGAGTGTCGACCTGCTCGAGGGTAGGAAGGCTCTGCAGAGGGATCAGGACAGGCTGGACCAATGGGCTGAGGTGAACCATATGAAGTCCAGCAAGGCCAAGTGCCAGGTCCTGCACTTAGGTCACAACAACCCCATGCAATGCTACAGGCTTGAGGAAGAGTGGCTGGAAAGCTGCCCAGCTGAAAGGGACCTGGGGGGGTGCTGGTAGACAGCTGGCTGAACATGAGCCAGCAGTGTGCCCAGGTGGCCAAGAAGACCAACAGCATTCTGACTTGCATCAGGAACAGTGTGGCCAGCAGGAGTAGGAAAGTGATCGTGCCCCTGTACTCAGCACTGGTGAGGCTGCACCTCAAGTACTGTGTGCAGTTTTGGGCCCCTCAGTACAAGGACAGTGAGTTGCTGGAGCACATCCAGAGAAGGGCAATGAAGCTGATGAGGGATCTGGACCACAAGTCGTATGAGAAGCAGCTGAAGGAACTGGGATTGTTTAGTCTGGAGAAGAGGAGGCTGAGGGGAGACCTCATTGCTCTCTACAACTACCTGAAAGGAGGTTGTAGGGAGGCAGGTGTTGGTCTCTTCTCCCAAGTAACTAGTGATAGGATGAGAGGAAATGGCCTCAAGCTGTGGCAGGAGAGGTTTAGATCAGATATTAGGAAACACTTCTTTACTGAAAGAGTGGTCAGGCACTGGAGCAGGCTGCTGAAGGAAGTGGTGGAGTCACCATCCTTGGAGGTGTTCAAAGAACGTGTAGACATGGCACTTCAGGACATGGTTTAGTAGGCATGGTGGTGTTAGGTTGACGGTTGGACTTGATGAGGTCTTTTCCAACCTTAAAGATTCTATGATTCTATGATTGCTCTCCTTCTTTCCCCTATTCATCCATCATATCAAACTATATAAATGGCTAGGTCTCAAATCACTATGTCCATGTCTATAATGCTAAACTGACCATGTTCTAGAATGTTATCCAGTGCTGGTGCCATCTGGCATGGAATGGCTGGCATCCATTCTGCTAAGCTCTCTGCTGGGAATGGTTTTTGGTCTCTAATGACCCTTAAGGCACAATCAGAAATTGTCTGAGAGAGAGTTAGCTTGACTAAGCTGAAATCATGACAGAGACTGTTGTAATACTTTGAACATACACACACACACACACATAAAAGAAAAAAAAAAGAAAAAAGAAAAAGGAAAAAAAGAAAAAGGAAAAAAGGAAAAAAGAAAAAAGAAGAAAAAAGAAAAAAAAAAGAAAAAAGAAAAAAAAAAAGAGTTTTTGTCAGTTCCCAGGAAAATTTCCTCACATTGTTTAATTTACCAATATAGACATAGTCGAATAGACTTGATGTTTGTGATACTGAATTTTGCTATCCCTGGATCCCAGACTCAACCTTGCAGCCCAGAGTCTGGCTCCAAGCTCTCTGTCTATAAGGCAAAAGTGTCAAGTATCTAAGAAAACTCACACCAGCCAGGACACTGAGTGGTGGATGTATTGAACAAGAAATGCTGAACAGAGAAGCATCTAGTCCTGAGGACAGAAATAATGCTCTTTCACTGTTGTAGGTGTCTTTGCCTCATTCCTTCCTCCTAGAACTAGACATCATATTTATCTTCTAAAGACTGCCTCTTTCTTCCCATTTAAAAAACACAGAAACAGCAAGAGTGAGAATGAGCTGCTCTTAAACCTCTATATCTCCTGTTTTATACTACAGCAAGACTTCAGAACCCTATCCTAACCTACTGAAGAGCAAAACCACATATCTGTCTTTTAATTAAGCACAGTAGCTGCCAGGTTCTAGAATAGAATAGTACGGGCACTCTACAACATTCTTGCTCAAACTGTGCAGAAAATAATCCAAACTTAACTGAGCCAGAAAGAGAAACCTCTCATGATTAAGAAATTCACATACAAGGAAGAGGGAGTTCTGCCTTCTAGATTTTTTTTTTAAACTAAAAGACATAGAAAAGCTTTGAACAGATGGAAGCAAGATAAAGTTTTTTTTTTTATTTAAAAAAGCCTCATTTAGTAGGATTTACTAAATCTCACTTTCACAATATATACAGATATAGGATGATATACTACAAAACTACAACTACATAAATGTTACATTGCTATGTAACATATACTACTAACTACAAAAATGTTACATTGCTTTCAAATGTTCATGCTATGTTAATGAGAGTTAAAGATATTCAGTATGGGAGGTCATTATGTTAACTATTTAAACTTCTATTGATTCTTCTACTCTGGAAAACAAAAGAACTATTCCTCATGAAAGTTTAGTCTTCTTATGCAGAATAGGTCTTGCCTGGCACCTCTTCCTCCATAAGGGAAAGGACAGAGGTGCCTTATCTGACAACACAGAGCTGTTCCAGTTGTGTTCCTTACTGGAGCTGGTCAAAATCCTTATCTGGCCACAAGCTAAAGAACTCTCAATTAAGCCATATTTTAGGATGTTACTTTATTATGCTAAGGATTAATCACAATGTAGGGACATATTAAATCAGAATTACTGGATATTAAATATCCAGCTAAGTTCTTTATTTTAGAGAAGAAAATAAGAAGACATTATTTCACAATATTTGAATAGACCCTTTCCAGGATATCCTGCTCAAGCCTCCAGCTAGGTTTTTGAGCCAGTGACAACTGTGAAGTTCATTTTTCTCAGCTCTTCCAGGTTTGTCCTTAGTGCTACACCTGTAGTCTTACTTTATGTTAAAATTGAAGACGCAATTGTGTAAAAGACACAGTAAGCAAGTGAAGTCAGACTGCATAACGGTTGTGTGATAGTAGAGGTTACTAAAAAAACAAATTACAAAGTATGTGTAGTAAAATGATAATCAGCTTCCACACTTCCTAGCTTACTATAGTGTTATACATCAACTGCATAAAGAATTAGCAGAATCAAACAAAGAATCACCAATTCTTTGATCTGGTTGGTTTGTCTCTCCCTCAAGTCAGTTTCTTTAGCACTTTTTCTTCCCTTTATTTGCTTCGCTTCTTGAGTTAAAACAATCAAGGTTGTGAATTTGGTATGTACAGTCCAATTCATTTTCTCAAGGTCGCTTGTATTATTTACAGGGAGTGAGTCAAGTTTCCAAAACTACATAATACTTCTAGAACTGACACAGGTCTTTCCGAATTACACCTTCCTTATGTCCATGGTGTCTAAAACAGTCTTTGGAGTTTCTGTTCTTCCAAAGTTTTACATGTGTCGCAGTTGCTAAAAGGGTTTGTAGTGGCTTTTTCAGAGGGCAGCTTGGGAATATACAACAGCTCAATAACTCTTACAAGGTGTACAGATGAATCTTTAGAAAACATTTTGAAAATGTACTTTGCATGTTTGAAGATAGTAACTAAATTTCTGACTCTGTTTTGAGATTTAGTGATAAAATATGAAAAACCATCCTCATAAAGTTTTATTGAGGAGTTTTAAAATAAAAAAAAAAAAATTCTGAGCAGGATATAAAGGTCTGGAACCTAAGCTCAGGTGTTTAGAACTACAATAGCAGATGAAGAACTTTAAAAATTTATATACTGTTGCTATACTGAAAGCAAAGATTTCAGAATTAGACACTTAGATTAGCTAGAAAATTTATTTATATATATAGATATAGACACCAAAAGGATACAGCTATTTTCATTGAGTTTGAACTTCTCTAACTACAGTCAACTACAGTCGGCAATTCCCGACTTGTACAAGGAGGGTAACTCTTTCTTATCAATAGGAGAACGATATCAAATTTGATAACTGATGACTAGGGAATCTTGTTTCTTAATGCAATAAAAATCATTTTAGTTCTGGGAACATTTCATATGTCTTGTTTAATGCATAAAGTTTGACAAGAGGAAATATCTTTTTGTGTCTTATGAATTGAGCTGTTATAGGTGCAAAAATATATTTGCACTGTGGTAATCTATTAACTCGTTTAGTTAAAACTTTAATATGTCAGATGAATTTGAAATTTCTACAGATAATGCAAGATAGAGTTTGCATGTGCTGGGCAACTTTTTAATTTAATGTTAATGTCTGAGAACTACGAACTATTCTATTGCAGAAAACAGTGTAACTGGTGCTTTCACCAGAAATTAAACTGCTGTCATTGCTATATATAATATAAATATATAAATAAATAAATAAATAAAATATATTTACTGGGTAGGTGGAGGGGTGCTGTTCAAAGTAGAAAGTCCAAGGTTCTTAACTTCTTTTAAATTCTCAGAGAAACAAGAAAATAAAAATTGATCTAAAAACTTAATAGGAAGTGTTCATGGCACTTTGCTTTTCCATAGAGTTACTTTGTGAGACACAAGGTGATAGAGCTCCTTTAGAGGCTTAAGTAAGTGGTATGTGGAGAAAAGAGATGGCAGAACTTTAGTGGAGAAGAAGCTAAAGCATAATAAATCTGTTCCAAGCAGGCACTCAACAAGTCCATAGTGATAAGGCAGGCTGAAGGTCAAACCAGAATGTCAAGACAGCAGGTTGCAGGTCTGGATCAAGGAGGTGTGAGATGGGATGCAGATGCAGGTGCAGTGGCAATGCAGCCACAGCCTAGGTCAGGTAGGGGCAAAGCACAGGAGCATCAGATTTCAGTCCTTGTCCCAGGCAGAGGCAAGGAGAGCCACTGCTGAGGCTTCTTCCAGGTTTTTCCCCATAAGTTCCGAAGCTGACCAAGGCTTCTCAAACAGATCACTCATGAAGATGATGGCCTTGAATGCAGCCTGTTAAAATTCTAAAATGAGAGAATGCACTTTGGTTTACCTCATTGTGAATCTGGCTCACATGTCACCTAAAGACAGTTGCCAGGCATCTAAGTGGTATTATTTAAATACAATTGAAATTTTTAAGTCTTCTGAATGCTTTAAGTCGTCTTCTCAAAAGGTCATCAGTGAGGGAAGCTGAAACTGAAGTGGGTATTTTCTCTTTTCCTTGTCTTTCCCCATCTACTATAAGTAACTTTTTTAACTTCTGCCTATTCCATGTCCTCAGCTTTATATTGCAAACTTTACTACTTACACACATTTTCCTCTACTTCTTTTTCTGCAGCTCTACCATAGCTCATCGCTTTTTATTTTCATATTAATTTTATTCTTATCTGTGATGAAAAAAATACTTTTTGCTGTTCTTGCTACTGCTAGTGTTACAGGGTTACAACATGTTTATACACTGTTGGTAGCTTTTTTTTTTTTTTTTTTTTTGTAAAAATATCTTTTTCCCAGCCTACCTTTATCTTTTATTTTCAGCCTTACCATGGATATAAATTCAACAGTGGTCAAAATCTGAATGTAGAAAAGGCTTTAGAAGCTCAAACTGGGCCAGAGAATATCCTGAAAAAATAAGGAAGATAGTGCCTGTAATAAAAAGATTAGACTGGCACTTAAGTGCTAATTTTGCACGCTTGTATGGTAAATGAGGCTCTCCACGTTGGTTGACAGCTGCTTCTATCACATTAAATTAATTTATTTTCACATTCGCTGTATAACATCAGTGAAAATTCTTTGTGGGAACATATCTTATGGTTTCTACAGAGAAGCTGTACAAATTTGGACATCGAAGTACCACGTTTCTTACGTATAAACTATATGTAGATTTTGCAATCCGATCTATGTGTTTGATCAGTGGATGGAAACAACTGTGAAAGAGGGCCTGGAGTCTGCCAATAACTATGTGTCATGGCAAGGGAAAATAACAGAAGGAATGGAAAAAAAGGTAAACACATGCTGTCTTTGATCAGTTAAAATAACAGCTTTCATCAACATGAGAATATGGCCATGGTAACCAAAACCAATGGACATATATTTGTCAGACTAGTAACCTTAAATGCTGAGGAGCATTTAAGAAAGTACAGATTAAAGCGGTTTTTTAAATGCTAGGCTTACAGATAAGAAGGTGGAGAGTTTTTGGAGAGGAAAGAAGAGACAGAATTACCCTATATCAATGAAAGACTTGCACTTTCATGTCAGTTCAAATATTCCTTTGTGAAACTGTTAAGGTAACACCACACCCATATGGTAATAAACCAAAATATAAAAGACTTATAGAAGAGCTAGTGCAATTGCTAACAGGGAGACTTGGATAGTAGTCAAGCTTGGAGGAGTAGAAAGGCTAACTAGGAAAGTGTCAGCAGGGGTGTGGATTTCTAAAGATGTAGCACATTTCTTTCTCTTGGACTACACAAAAAGAAACCTCATACAGCTTTGTAAAGTAATCAGGTGAAATATCCTTGAAAGGATAAATATATTTTTATATTTTATACTTTTTATATTTTTATATATTCAGGTGAAATATATTTTGTACCATTTGTTTCCTTTTTCTTTTGAGAGTATAGCTTGTATTTCATCCAGGAAATCCAGATAGAGGACTTCTACTTCATAGAAAGGTCCTAAAGGTTTACTTTCTGAATTGTAATTTTCTATGTACGATGTTAGTAAAGAATGGAGAGAATTATCCTCTGGCATTGACCTGCAGGTAGTCACAATGATCAAGTGCAGGAGAGAAGCCTAAAGACACAGGTAGACATGTAGAGATTATGGTTAGTTGGGACAGGACAACTGTAATTTTTACAGCTAGAATTATAGAGTCATAGCTTTAGATTAATGAACGTAGTAAACATGTGAAAATTGTAGGAGCTCCGTAGAGTTCCAAGGCCTGGCTGTGCATGGTAGCTTTTCTTGTTGATGCCATGAGAAGATCTGGGTGCACACCATCACCTCCAAGTTTATTCTTCTTCCCTCCTATGTGCTGTTGTATGCTGAAGGAAATCAGGATGCACAAGTAGTGAAGGTGTCAAATTGTGCCCCAGCACGTTTGCCAGTTTGGACGATGCAGTAGCTTCCTGCACAATTCAGACACCAAACCACAATCACAACGGTGAAAAGGACTGAAGAAGGACATTGAGTTAATTCTCTTGTTCAAGAAATGTAGTCGTGTATCTTTTATTCCTCCCATAAGAAGGAGAGGAATGAAAGGAAGTCTTGTGTGTTCAAAAGGTTTTTTGTTTATTTTTTTTTTTACTTCATCAGTCATTATTTCTAGCAGGTGTTTCCTGGGGCCACCTCATCAACAGCAGAAATTCCAGAACATTTCCAGCCAAATTATTCCACAGCATTCAAGTCTCACCATTTTTTTTTTTCCTAATAGCTAGCCAGAAACTAGGCTTTTTGTTGTTGTTGTTATTGTTCTTGATATTTGATAAAACTGGCTTTTAATCTCCTTCAGATATGTTGCTCTAACCTAGACAGTGTATTTCAGCTGGATTCTGACCAGTGCAGAGAAAAGTAATATTCAATATCTGATATCTGTACTCCTGTTATATATCTCATATGATATTTACTTTTTTTTTCAACGTTAGCTGAAGTTCAATTGGTGACTCCCTGGAATGACTGTGATTTTTTTTATCTCCCTTGTTCTTGTTACCGAAATCCGGAATGAAACTCCTTAACAGCAATGAGAAGTTAAGAAGCAGGCACTTCTTTATTGCAGCGCTGGGCACACGGGGGATCGCTGCACCTAGCGTGCGCACCTGGTTGATCAACGGCGCAGGTTAAATACACACCCGTGATACATATTCACCAGATTTCCGAGAAATATTATACATAAACATTAACTTTCCGAGAAATCATTATAATATCCCCCCACCCACCTGCGCATGCTCAGTATTTTGAGTCGGGGGTCTTTTAGTGGTCTTGGTGGTCGTCTGAGCGCCCCATCCTCAAATTCGGTGGGCGAACCCCTCCTTAAAATCTCCATATATGGTCTTGGGAACAGGTCGTGTTGCTCCTTGACTTTCTGGCTCGAAAGTAATGGCTCAGGGCCTGTTTTTGCAGGTGGTATCTGGGGGCCTACCTTTGTTCTGTCATTCTTCTTGATTAACCCAGACACGCTAGGCCAGCTTCTAACAAATGAGAGGTTATAACAATTCTAAGACTCCCCATTCCCTCTAAAGACAAATAGGTTTCATATAAAGTTTAACCCATATGACTATAGATCTATTATTTATCTCTACTGATTGACTCCTCAATACCCAGATCCAGATGGGAAGGGCAGGGGGTTTAAACACAATTCTACAAGTCAATTAATCTTTGTCAAAATCTCCACAGTCAACCGACTCTAAACAAAACTTAAACTTCTAAGGCTACAAATCCCGTGATTACCATTGATTCTTAACACTCTATATTCTACAATTTACTTTTAACTCCCGGTATCTGCAACATTCTGAATTTGAAAACTTTGCTGTTTCTGTTTAAGAGTAATAATTTTTCCCTCAGTTCCATTTGCAATACCTCCATTTATAACCTTGTTATCCTTATGTTGTTTACTTGGTGCTGAAAGTGGCTTTTTAAACTTTAATTCAGGTGAATGTAGCCGCCTCCTGCTTATGACTTAATATATGAGCTAATTTTAATTAGGAGACACAATCCCCTGCTTATTCATAGGTCTCAGCTTCCCTGAAAGATCTATGGTTTTTGTTCCTGTAACTGATGTTACTTCTAGCATGTGACAAAAATCTCATTTTCACCTTAAAAAAAATCATTTCAATTTACTTTTGCATGCTATGTTTCCAGTTTCAGATCATTTTGAATTCTAATAGTCCTTTGATAGAGTTACATTCCTCTGGGGCTACTATTGCTAGCAATCATAATAAACATTCTCTGAATGATGAAATGCACTATTTCACTGATACTATGTGAGCAAATAATTCACTTGAAACATCAGAAAAACACAATACCTTAACATCTGGGGTGTATTAACAGAAGCACAGCTAGCACATTGGGGGAAGTTTTAGTGCCTTTTCTGGAACTTTTTAGACTGCTTCTGGAATATTGTGTCTGGTTTCAGGCACCTTAGAAGAAGAAAAATGTTAATAAGGTGGAGTAAGTTCAGCAAGGGACCGCCGAGCTGGTGGAAGGCTAGAGCAGCTACGCTGTGAGGAGATCCTGAGGGTCCAGGGCTTGTTCAGCCTGAAGACGGCTTCAGAGAAAGTTATTGAAAAAATAGATCTAAACTTTCTATTGTAGTGCATTGGCAGGAAAAAAAAAAAAAGACAACAGTCATAAATTTAAAGCAATAGATTCAGACCCGACTTAATAGCAGATTGGATGTGTTTTCCTGAGTATTGAAGTAGACTGGAACTTTTAAGGGTTGCTGCACGTAAGATCTTCCTGATTCTGTCATATTCTGTTTCCTTCAGTGCTGCTTCCATACGATCTCAGCTGTTTGGTCCCTGAGCAAACCACAGGCTGCTTGCTTGATGCCTGAGGCCTGGGATCTGCAACTCTGTTCTCTCTTTCTCCTAGAGACCTTCATCTCGACTCTTCATGCTCTAGTAACTATTGCAAATTTCCCCATCTGTGCCAGCTTTTAAAGCAATGCAGTGAGTAATGCTTAGAACTGTATGGACTGTTCTCTGTCAAGTACTGTGACTCTAGCTTCTACAGTTCTGCATCATCCTTATCTTAAGCCTCCCTGGATTCTGTGACTTGCCTCTCAAATTGGTGTGCAAGGCATGTACACCATGCTTGACATTGTTCATAATACAGGGAAGGCCATTTAAGAGGTTAAGAAATAACTTTTAAATAGGCTCACAAGTAGGTCTGATTCATTCCTCACTCTAATTTTATTAACTTATTTCTCAAAGAAGCAATCAGTCTCCAACATAAAGCAATGGCTGAGATGCTCATTATGAATCACTCTCTCTTCTGTGATAAAAATTACAACCATAAAATTACCAAAATGGAAAGGTTTAGGAAATTATTCTGTTCTTGAGTACAATGGGATCTGAGAATAGCATGTAATTGAACCAGCTTCATGACAACTTGAAGAGTGGTAAGTATTTTCTTTTATGCATGCAAGTGTTAATTTCAAAAGCAAGAATAATAAACAGTTGAGCTTTCTCCCACATTTTTCATCTCTCCTTTGTTCTGCACAAGATCTTGATTCAAATAATTTTGTTCCATTACATTTCTTCTCATTAATGAACAGAAATCTTTAAAAATACATCTTTTAAGTCTGATGAAGGCAAAGAGTTTGGCTTTGCTACCCCATGTCTCATGATTTCTGTATACAGTCTCCATGCTGCTGCTGTCGATTGATCCTTCCAGTCTCAACAACATGGAAGGAAACTTCCTGCTCTGAAGTACTTTCATTTTTGAATACTATTTCTAAGTTGACTAGAGAGGTGCTTCTGCAGCCAGGTGCAGAGAGACATTCATGAGCTATCTTTTATCTAGAGACTATACAGACACATTAACAAGGTTCTGTGCTTGATTTCAGTACATCTTAAAGGTAATTTGAACATTTGCAGAGCCATTTTAAATGCTATAAGGTAACATTCTTACTGGTAATATCTGTATTTCCATTGGGTGAATTTCCAAATATTATTCTGTCAGTGCATGTTCGTGTGTGTTCCACAAAACCAGTAAGCTTAACAAAAGTGTCCAAGAAAAAAGCCAATTTCACAGAAGAAAATTTGAATTATGCAATTTCTTCAGGTTTGCTGTTAGTTTCTTGACACTCCATGATTCTTTTCTTGCCCTCCCTTCATCTTAGTTTTTGTCAATTTTTGTCAGAGATGAGAAAGAAATAATCTTGTGAAACTGAACTAATTCAACATTTTTCAGCAATGCAGACAAATTGAGGGGAAAGTTAAGTTTCTTTCTGCAATGTTAGCTTATACCTGAGCCATAACAGACTCTCTCTTAAATATTGAAGATAATTGTTGCAGGTTGGAGAACTTGTAAATCATGAATTTCCTACAAAAAAAAAAAAGACTCTAGATTACTTTTGCTGTTTAATCACAAACTTTTATTACAATGTCACACTGAATAACCAACTGACAGGTTCTTTTATGGTACCAAAATATCTGAGCATTCCTGATAATAGTTACTCCTTCAAAACCCTGGAAATAAATCAGAGCTATTATTCTCATTTTACAAGAGAGATTCTTACTGACAGAGAAGTAAAGGGATTTACCACAGTATATATTAACAGGCCATGGATGAACAAGCAGCTGAACCCAGTTTTCTAAGGAATAGCAGTGCTCAACAGTGAAAAAGAACAACACTCCTTTGAACCATGAAAGAGTTCTTTGCAATAAGATGGCATGCTACAGTAATTCACCCTGTTGGAGCTGTGCTGATGAGCAGTCATTTACTGATGGAGAATACGCAGGCTGTTGCTCTCGTCAGCATGCTGCGCTGCCAGAAGAGGCTCAAAGGTCAGACTGCAATCTACATTTCTCATTCCTAGCCTGAACAAGGGTGGAGTTGTATTATGAAAGGAAAATTCAGCCTCTGGAGGAAGTGAACCTTTCAGCTCACTGTCCAACAATTCCTTTAATCTGAATAAAGAATTATATGAGTTCCTGTAAGAATAATATCCACGATACTGTTAAAAGGATAATTCAACATGACTGAGAGACTTCATAATGAGAGAAAGTAGGTCATTCTTTTCATCTTAGAGAATTTCTATTTTTCTTATTTTCTACTTGGATACACCTTGTAGCTGCAAAATATTACTGGCACTATTCTAGTCACATCTGTTTTTTCATTTATTTGCAGAAAAGATCTCCCTGACTTTCAAATTCTATATCATGACAATGCTTTTATTATCTCAGCTCTTGTAAAATCATTGTATAGTAGTTAATGTTTATCGGTATCTAGTGGAGAATTATAACAAAAGTAGAATTACAATAAGGAACTGGAAGTCCCCAAGGCCTACTGCATCCACTTTCTTACTTTCTGACTGGAGAGAAACTCTACTTAATCTAAGTCAGAGAGCAGAAGAAATATTTTATAGGTATATTGGTCTAGATTTTCTGCATTTTGCTAGGACTATTTATTGCCATGTACTGCTACTGCACATACCTACCTAGTGGTTCACCTAAATATTTGCCTATTATAGGACTGCATCCAGCTAGCATAAAGGAATTGTACTGTTTTTAGTTGTAATGTCCCCCACAAGCAGTTCTTGGGACATGAAATAATATGATTTATTTTGTGATAAAACACTCTTGCATATCCTCCAGATTGCCCTGAATGCACTTTTGCAGAATGTAATGTGGACCAGCATAACTAAATCCTTCACTGAGAATAGTGTATATTAAAATATTGTGTGTAAATTGCCTTACTCCATGTTGAATCATTTGTGAACAGATGCTAAGTTGTTCATCCATGGGAAGTATTTTTCCCTCCAAGATATTTCCTGATGATTTATGTGTATTTGCCAGGACAATGCCACCTGTTTTCCTTGTATCTAGAGGGTACATGTGGGTACACAGACCTCTAACTCTCCCCTCCACTCCAACCAGAATAATTATACTTTAAATACTTAGTATTACTTTTGTATCTGTATCCCCTTTTAACATTGCCACAGATGGTCCAGAAAAAGGCAGTTTGATGTCTAGGAAAGGATTCATAGAACTGAAGGTGAAATATTCCATTTATGCACAGACCTCTGTGTTTTGCCTTGGTATGGCCCAAGGTAATAAATGGAAGTAATTTTCCATTGTTTACACATCATTGAGTTAATAGGAGCAGAGTAAGCAACCACTTTACAACAGCAGTTCCCAATTCCTGTACTGTTTTTCATTGCAGAATAGGATGTGAAAGTATGCATAGGAATGAGGTATGTCAAAGGTCAAAATTGGAAATATCTATCACTGGATTGAGCCCTTGTTATCTTAATAAGACATAGAAGTTGGTTCCGTTATCTATGAACCTTAATGAGTAGAAGGGTTTACCAACCATGTCTTGAAACCTAATCACTTTTGAATCGAACTTTCCGAATTTCAGCTGTGTCCTCCATTTTCTTCATGCTAATTTAACTATAGGAAGTGACCATAGCAGAGAGATCATAAGGACTCATAGATCTTTTTTCTTATTACTTCTCTTACTCATTTATTATCTACTTAACCAGGCTATTACCCCCTGTCTCCTCTGCTGCGATTTTGTTCACCTCCTTTTCCTGGTTTTAAGTCCCTGAGAATTGCATGTGTCAGCACTTTTGAAAATCAAGCCTGCAGTGGTTTACCCATCTTTCAGAGGAGCACAATATCTGCCAAAAGAATCTCAGAGGATAGCTGCATATTTGTGAAATCACACATCACTCCACATTTGAAGATAATAGAAGTTTACATCATTGAATATTATCTCATTAGATGGTTGCTTTACAACTGATAATTTCTTCCACAGACATCAGAAATGACAGATGAGACGATGAAGGTGTCAGCAAAATTTTTATTCAAAGGAAAACTGGAAACAGATAAACTGTGATTGGACAAACTAGTTGATGTTCCTCATCCTTTTGCATTTAACTCAAGATTAAGGCACTGAACAAATACTTTTCCTGTCCTTTGCTATTGCTTTTAAAGTAGAATATTTTCCCTCTTCTTGTAAATTTTGGTGTTATTGAAAAGTGAGGAAGTAAAGCACAGGAAACAAACAGCATTTTCCCTTAAGCTCTCATTGTTATAATACACTGTATTGATTATTTTTGTACATGCAGTGTTAAAGAATTTTAAATAAGGGAGAATGCCTCAGTGAATTCAGTATAGTCATCTCTGCCAGGGGGAAAAAATCGCACTTCATCAAATATTTTCTCATGGATTTAGGGTCTCTCTCACATTCTTGTCCCTTCAGCCTCTTCATCTGGTGGTGAAATGATGTGTCTGGAGAGGTGGAGTAGCGGAAGATGTTTGTTTCCAAGCTTTTCTACAATTGTAACCCTTTAAATGTGAAAACAGAGGGAGAAAAAAATATTTGAAATCTGCTTTGTGGTTTTGTTACTTTTAACATGAAGGACTATATCCCTTTCCTCCCATACCTGATTTGTTTCACACACAGAAGAAAAACTATTAAAAAACTGGAGACATACCAATGTTTTTACTGAAATAAGTTTACCTGGTGCGTTTGGCAAATGTATTAAAATTTTCTGTTCCGTATGTAATATTCTGCTATGTTTATCCTATTTCTAACTAACACTTAATAATGTTCAATTTCTTTTCTGAAAGTAGAGTGAAAATTGTAGGAGAGGTAAATTAAGAAACATGATTGCTATTTATAATTTCATGTTGTTTAAGCATAAGCTAATTAGATCTTACAGTGTTTAATCCATCCATAAACGTAAGAACATAAGAATATCCACTGTTGATTAATTTCATCTTATAAATATTCAGTTGCTGCACATTTGAGTTAAAATGTCAAGGAACATGGTAAACATTTGTGAGTTTTCTTTTTTTGAACGTGTATGTAATCCTTCTATAGGAGCAGCCAGAGCCCCTCCCCCCAAAAAAAGACTATATGAAATATGTTTAGGCATAAGTTAGAATATTATCATACTCATATCCTTGTTGATTAGCACATTGAAAGTGCTTTGAAACATTTTCCAATTGCATGATCTACAACTTACTGACTAAAGATAGTCTTATTCTCATGTTTTATCAAAATTTTAGAGTGAGAGTGGTAGTAGACTGACACAGACATTCCCTCTTTCACTTTAGGATGGTTTATGAAATTGCTTAGGCAGACTTCCTCCTTGTGCTACTGTGAATCTAATCCTTTGTGAACACCTCCAGGAGTGAAAGAAGAGTGATTTACATATGCAAAGCCTTTGACACCATTTCTCACAGAATTCTCCTGGAGAAACTGGCTGCTCATGGCTTAAATGGGTGTACTCTTCACTGAGTAAAAAACTGGCTGGATGGCTGGGCCCAAAGACTGGTGGTGAATGGAGTTAAATCTAGTTAAACACAAGCAGTGTCCCCCAGGGCTCAGTGCTGGGGCCAGTTCTGTATAATATCTTTACCAATGAACTAGACAAGGGGATCAAGTGCAGATGACACCATGTTGGCTGGGAGTGTTGATCTGCTTGAAGGTAGAAAGGATCTACAGATGGATCTAGACAGGCTAGATCAATGGGCCAAACCAAATTGTGTGAGATTCAACAAGGCTCCATGTTGGGTCCTGCACTTGGGTCATATCAACCCCGTGCAACACTACAGGCTTGGGGAAAAGTAGCTGAAAAGTTGCCTGATGGAAAGGGACCTGGGGGTGCTGGTCAACAGTCATCTGAATATGAGCCAGCAGTGTACACAGCTGACCAAGAGGGTCAACAGCATCCTGGCTTGCATCAGAAATATCAGGCCACACCTTGAATACTGTGTTCAGTTTTGGGCCCCTTTTTGTAGTAAGTACAAGAGAGACATCGAGGTGCTAGAGTGTGTCCAAAGAGCAACGAAGCTTGTGAAGGGTCTGAAGTACAAGTCTTAGGAGGAGCAGCTGAGGGAACTGGAATTGTTTAGTCTGGAGAAAAGGAGGCTGAGGGGAGAATTTATTGCTCTCTACAACCACCTGGAAGGAGGTTGTAGCAAGGTGGGTGTCCGTCTCTTTTCTCAAGTAACTAGTGATAGAACAAGAGAAAACATCCTCAATGTGCACCAAGGGAGGTTTAGATTGGCTATTAGGAAATATTTATTCACTGAAAGGGTTGTCAAGCATTGGAACAGGCTGCCCAGGGAGGTTATGGATTCACCATCCCCAGAGATATTTAAAAGACACGTAGCTGTCAAGCGAGATGGTTTAGTGGTGGACTTGTCAGTGCTAGGATAATGGTTGGTCTTGATGATCTTAAAGGTCTTTTACAATCTAAATGATTATATTATTTTTTTTTATTCTATATACATTCAGTTCTTAGACAAATGATCTCTTCCAAGTTAATGGATTCTAGTATATGAACACTATAATGTCTGAATTTAGCTGAGATAATCGAAAGTTCATTGATTAGTGGGCATAAGAAACAAGAGTACATTTTACTGATTATTAACAAGGACTACTCAAGAACAAAGCTTTTTTTTCTTAGCAGAGAAAAGCTTTTTTTTTTTTTCCCATTTTTGAATTAGTGTGCAGTATTTCGGAGCCTTTTTAGTTCAGTATCTCCTAATAAAAGTGTAAGGTTTATACCCTAGCTAGAAATGATGGCTAGAACCCTACCATACCATTTCAGTTGTTCTGGTGAAAAAAATACTATCTTTCTGATTCTCCACATGAATGAATGACAATTCAGTGATATGGCAATAGTGATGAAATACCTCTGTGGTGGTGCTTTCTTTACTCACATTGAATCACAAAATTTGTGTTGTTAGAATTCATAGATATTGTCATAGGTTCTGGTGATATGATGAGAAAGAATGCAGAAGCTGTAGCAGTCCTCCTCATCGCAATTTAAAAATGTGTGAAATATAATGATAAAATGTCCAATTACTTATTTATTTAAGACAATATTTTATTCTACTAGACATTAAAATATTTTTTTACGCTTAAATAACTTCTTTATACTCGGATTCTTTTCAGAGATTAAAAGTTTAGGAAAAAAAAATAATTGGAGAGCTAAAATTGAATTTACAAAAATAGTAAATTTAATTATCTTAAAGTATGCACTTTCTTGGAAGACAGTATGAACAACTACCGGGATTTGCACTGATTTATATGCATGCTTGCAATAAAATTTTCAAACAAATTGAACATCCACATGTGTGGATGAAAAGAATAAAATGTTTTATATTAGAGTGAAAATTCATTTGTCTGAATGCATACTAGTTTCTTTATTAAAAGTTCCAATGTTTCTGATACTCTTTCTGTAATTCATTAATTGTGATTTGCTTTTTATATATTATTAGATTTACTCCTGAAAAGAGAATGAAATTACTATAACCCAAATAACAACAACAACAACAACAACAACAATAATAATAATAATAATAATAATATGGCTTTCTTATTTCCTTCAATTATAGGAAAAATGGAAGGATACAATAAAAGTTTTTCAATTACTATTACTGACATTTTGGATCAATCCTTTCATCACAAACAGACTATCACAACTCACAATGATTTGCACTACCATAATTTCATTGTAAATTTGACTTATACAAGAGTCATCCCTCTGTTCCTAAGCAGAGGCTTCCAGTAGTAAAGCAAAACTTCCCCAGCCAAAAAAGCAATATACTGTTCACCCTGGAAAGTGCAATGTAGGAGTCATGGCTAAGACAGGCTATTTACGAAACACTGTTACCTCAACCTTCCCAAAAAAGGAATGTCTGGAATTGCACATGCTGTCAGAAGACAGAGCAGATGTCAAAATATCTGGCATGTTATCACTCTATTTTGAGCATAAGAGATAAAACAGGAGTAAAGCACACCTCTATACTCAGTCTGAAGTCCAGAGCATCATCTCCAGAAAAAAAGTTTAGCATTTATGCTACGTGTTTTACTGCCTGGATTCCTAGAAAGCTTTGTAAAGAGAGAGGTAAATGTCACCTAGCTTTTCCTCCTGCTTGTGATCATTGACAAGAGAAGCTCAGCAAGGTCACTTCTGACAGTATTTACTTAACAGACAAAATTTGCTCCTGCAATAATGTGTTTGCACAAAAACTAATTACTTGTGGAAGAAATAGTGGTTTTCTGAGTTTTAAGTTGGAATAAAAAGTGTGTAATGAGTAGAAAGGAAAAGGAAGCTGTATGTGTAAGAGAGAAGAACATACCTTTACGTCTGGTTTGAATACATTGTCTGTGCAAAGTGTTTGATAGGTAATACAGGCAAATACTTTTCAATCTGTAAGTTGCTGTCAAATTGTGAACCACCACTGTAAAATAGTTTATGATGAGCTAGCATTTTTATTTTCTAAGTAAATGGCTGAAACAGTTTAAGTGAGTGAATGACAGTGTAAAAATATATCCTGGCTGACGTTCAGCTTTCAATGTGAATACTCAAAAGTGTGCATGAGAATGTAAGACTATTCATGCAAACATTAGAACAGGGAGTTGGAGTGAGTAGGAGTACATCTGTCTGGGAAAATTTTCATGAGCACTGACCATTTTACATGGAAGTTTCAGAATTTCTAACTTTTCTGTTGCAGAATGGCATAAGAAATATCACAAAACTAATGGTACCTGGCAAAGTATGACTTTCATTGACAGTCCTACTGCTCCTGAAATATATTGCTACATCAATAATTTTATGCAGTAGGACACTCTTTTCTGAAGGTCTGAGTTACAGAGTTTAAATTTGGAACTGAACACAAACATTTCCTGAAAACTGCAAATTTCTTATTGATGTTTAGATCTACTAATACTGAAAAGAAATGAGGAGGGAGAGTATGAGAAACATCATTTAACTCTTGCTGTTTGAAGCGTTGTCTCCCTTAAATGATGTGGAATGGTGGAAAAGAGAAAAAAAAGTGTCAGTGTCACTCTTGTTTCAGCATCGTAAAAACTTCTGGGAAAGGTGTCTCTGCCTTTCTCTGAGTAACTGAGCAGGCTCAACTCAGAGGATTTTGGGAATATAGAGTCAGGCAGATAGACTGACATGGAGCTGGCAGGAACAATTAGGGAAATGGTTTTGCAGCTGGCAATACATTATCCATGGTAACCAGAGGGAGTGTGGTGCAAGCAGAGGGGACTGGGTAAAAGACCTACCCTGCAAGGGCACAGTGATCAAAGTGTAGACCTGATTTCCACATTTTCTATTCAATGTGTTTCGCTTTCATTAAGACTCTGATAGTTTCAGTCTTAGCTGTTTAATTACTTACTTTGGTAAGGCATTATCTTCTAAAATCATCTTATCCTCAAAAACTACTACTTGTAGTGTGAGTGTATCAAAGAATAGTTTGGATTGGAAGGGACCTTTAAAGGCCATGTAGTCCAACCCCATTGCAAGGAGAAGGGACATCTCCAACTAGATCAGGTTGCTCAGAGCCCTGTCCAACCTGGCCTTGAATATTTCCAGGGATGGAAATATTGCATCCACCACCTCTCTGGGCAACCTGTTCCTGTGTTCCACCACCCTCATTGTAAAAAAATTATCCCTTATATCTAGTCTAAATCTACCTCCTTCCAGTTAAAAATTATTACCTCTTGTCCTATCAGAACAGGCCCTGCTGAAGAGTTTCTCCTTGTCTTTCTTATAAGCCCACTTTAGGTACTGGAAAATTGCTATAAAGTCTCCCCGGAGTCGCCTCTTCTCCAGACTGAACAACTCCAACTCTCTTAAACTTTCTTCATAGGAGAGGTGCTCCAGCCCTCTTATCATTTTAATGGCCCTCCTCTGGACTTGCTCCAACAGGTCCAACTTTCTTATGCTGGGGGCATAAGAACTGGATGCAGTACTCCAGGTGGGGTCTCATGCGAACAGAGTAGAGGGAGAGAATCACCTCCCTTGACCTGCTGGCCACGCTTCTTTTGATGCAGCCCAGGATGCTAACTTAAATTTACAAAAGAGTGAGACCATAATATCTTGGTTGTCTTCAAAAATGTTGAAAAATAGTGTTTATCACTTCGTAGTTGTTTAAAAAGTTGTTACAGTAAGTGTCAAATTGTTAAAAGCAATCAAGAAGTGGCTAAGTAAGTAAAAAGATATTGAACTCCACGGTGTTTACTTTGAAATCAGTCTAGATTTTAGGTAGTCCTGCAGGGAGCAAGGAATTGGACTTGATGATATTTATGGGTCCTTTCCAACTTAAGATATTCTATGATTCTATGATTCTATGATTTAGATTTTTTAACCATCTCAGATGATGGTAAACTATATTTGTGAAAAGTGTCAGCAGTTTCCCTCACATGCTTTTGATTTGTTAGGACTTACCATCATTTCCAGCAGCCAGGGTACTTCTGTCTTACCTTCTGGAATAACAGGATTCTTTTCTGTCATTTTATTTCCCTTAACTTCTTGGCTTGGTTATTTTATTTCAAGATTATGTTGGATATAGGAAATCAATATTCTCTTTAACATGTTTATCTTCCCTCTGTTGGCAATTTGTATAAAGGCAGGCTTTCCTCCTGATTATTACACTGATCATGGTGGACTACCTAGTTAATCTTAAGGCGTGGCTGAGCCGTAAAAAGGTGCTGCTCTTTGCAAAACTTGCTGGTGGACTTTTGAGACTTACTCACAGACCGTTAGTCCTCAGACATTTTAACACCATTGGTCATTTCTACAACTGGAGGAGCTGAATACTAGATAAAACTGAACTGTCGGCACTCACAGGTCGTTTTTTGCCAAATAAGTACCTTGTGTCACATAATTGCTTTTCAAGCAGTTTCTGGCGGATACTTATTCAAAACCAAAAACAAACAAACAACAAAAACACCCACCAATGAATGACTTAAATTTTGGTTAGCCTGATTTTGAACTTTGCAAAGTTTTTTTAAGTTTAGTAGAAGAGAAAGTGAAATATAATTTAACGTATAGCAGTATTAAAATATAGTGGATTAAAGCTTCAAACTCTTTGAGATCTATTTAGCTATTTTCTGAGCTTTTTTCTCATGGTGACAGCTGAAGTTCAGCCTTGACAGAAAGAATATAGCATAGGCTACCAAGGTGAGTTTCGTTGACTACCACAACATGAGTTAATGTTTGGGATTTTAAAGAAATCGATAATACAGTGAAGAAATAGGTAGAATACACCTCATACTTACAAGTTATCCATTCTCCCATTTTTAACTTTTATTTTATTAAAATATGCCTTCTAGCTGTAACCTTTCCCTATGTATTTGCAAAGTTTGGATTTTGCTCTGCTTTTATATTAGACATTGTGAGTGCAAAATTTCAGAAATGTTGTAACATTATAGTTTGAGCTTCAACTCTTTAGCATGGCTGCATTTCTACTGATAATGATATATTTAACAGATGCATGGAGATACTAGTAGGAAGATATAACATGTGTGTCATTTAGAGGAGGTCTGTACCTCTTCAACTATATCTGAGGTATGCATGAAAATTGTGCATGTCAACTG
>JAAGAY010007913.1:31529-51452 GCA_011801015.1 Ardeotis arabs
GGGGGGGGGGGGGGGGGGCGCGGGGAGTGATACAGTGGCAGCTTCTGTAAGAAGCTGCTAGAAGTTGCTCCCCCTTGTCCAGGGGACTCGGCTGCGCCTAGGGCGGACCCACTGCTGGCCAGGGCCAGGCCAATTGGTAGCAGAATGTTCCCTGATAATGCCTCCGCGATAATGTATTTAAGAAGGGGAAACAGGAATCAAAAAAAAGAAGAGAAGATGTGAAGAAGCTGAGTGGGGGCAGAGAGAGGGAGGCACGAGCCTCATGGGCCTTGCAGGCCTCACCCTCTGGCCTCCCATCGGGCAGCCATCTGGGCCCAACTTGGCCCAGCTCGGCTGCAAGAAGTGGAGAGGAGATGAGATGTGAATGAGATCCTGAGAGGTGTCTGCCTGTCTGTTGTGAAGAATTTTTCTTGTGAGAGGAACGGCTGCAGATGCCAAGGACAGTGAAGAAGGAGGAGTAATGCTACTCCTGGCCGGAATTCCCCTGCAGTCTGTGGTACAGCCCACGGTGGAGCAGGTTGTCCCCCTGCAGCCTGTGGAGGTCCATGGAGGAGCAGAGATACAGCTGCAGCCCGTGGAGGACCCCACGCTGGGGCAGGCGGATGCCTGAAGGAGGCTGTGGCCAGTGGAGGGCTCACACTGGGGCAGCCATTCTGGAGGGACTGCACCCCATGGAAGTAATGACCCATGCCAGACAGTTTCACAAAGGACTGTAGCCCGTGGGAGGGACCTCACGATGCAGCAGGGGAGGAATGTGAGAAGTTCTTCCCCCGACAAGGAAGCAGTGGCATAGAGCAACATGTGATGAATTGATGGTAACCCCCATTCCCTCTTCCCCCCTGTGCAGCTCAGGGAGGGAAGGAGGTAGAGATAATGTCAAGCCTGGGAACTGTGAGGGGTGGGGGGAACTTAGCTTGTTCTCTTTCTCATTATCCTGCTTTGGTTGTAATAATAAACAAATAGTTTTCCCCAAGTTAAGTCTGTTTTGCCTGTAACAGTAAGTTTAAGGATCTCTCCCTGTTCTTATCTCAAACCTCAAGCTTTTTTTCCTATATTATCTCTACCTATTCTCTTGGAGGTTGAGGGGAGAGAGAGAGAGAGAGAGACTGTGTAGTCTGGTCTCGATCTGGCCTAAACTGTGACAGCAATAGATGATTTTTATGTATTAGCAAAATATAGGTTTTCCAGTTTGATTTTCCTCACACAATTTTCTAGTTCCATATAAATCTGCTGGCTTACTAATAGGTCTTTTCAATATATCTGAAGTACAGTAAAGCCTTAATGAATGGCCTAAAAAATATTCTGTATGTTACCAGCCTGTACATATTAAAATGTGTGTAAAGAAATTAGGATGTCTACTACTAAGTAAAGGCTTAGTAGTATGGACTTAAAGGTTGCAAAGCTACACTGGCTGTGGTACCTCAATCAGCTTACTTCAAGTTTCTTGGGTAACTTGAAGTTGTTGATTGGAGTGTCTTATGCTGACACCTAGTAGGTAGCCAGTGTAAGACAATCTGTCGAAAGCAAGTTAAAACAAATTGAGTACAAAGTGTAATTGTTTTACTGTTGCCATGTAAGGTTCAGTCCTGCTCCAGCTCATGTCTCTGTCTCACTTGGGAGTTCTGCTGCTGCTTTCAGAGTAAACTCAACTGGGCACTCTGCATTAAGTGTAATTTCATATAAATTTGCTCCGTGGTTAATGAACTAGACCATTAGAGTAGTCTAAAACCAAATAACTTTTCTCATCTCTGCCTCTCACCTGCTGATTGAGGTGGAACATTGTACTTTCTGCCTCCAGTTCTATTTTTGGAAAGTAATATTAATATTATTTGCCTTTAAAAAATGTTTTACCTCCCCTTATTAAAGACTACTAGGATCAGTGAAAAGTGTGGGAGGATCCAGGTATTAATACTGATCTATAAATATCAGAAGATAATTTTGTTTTAATTTGTGTTGTGGACTTGATGACACATACTGAAGAATTTGCAAAGTAGGGCATGGGTTTTATCACTATATGGATGAAAAATTGCAAAGATTTTAGAGCCTGGGTGGATTTTTCTTTGTTTTTTTTTTTATTTTTGTTTTTAAATTAAACCACTAAGAAAGTTTTAGAGGTTTTTGTTGAGTTAGCTTCTATTACCTTTCTAAAAAAATAATCATTTAATTTACATACTGATTAAACATCTTCCATGATTTTCTAAATTATTCTTAACTACAAAGGCTGTTTCTATAGTTACAATTTATATATTAATTTCATAGTAGATTTCTTTCCACTTATTCAGTTCATTCCATTTATCTACCTTATTTGTTATTTGAACTACACATAAACTTCATGGACGCTTATCTCTTACAGCTTTTGGGAAGGAAAAAAATGTATTAAGACAGAGATAAAAGTGTTTAGTATGCAGCTAGTTCAATTACCAGGGAAAAGAGATACAGGCCTTTGAAGAGAGTCTATAAGAATATAAGCCAAAGAATCAATTAGATTCTCCTAGAATTGAATAAAGTACAATAAGCACCATTTAAAATGTATAATAATTTTTAACTAACAGCCATAATTTTTACTAGGTTTGTAAAACACAGATAAGTCACAGAGGCATTTAAAACACTTCCAAACAATTGTAATGCCTAAAGAAGCCCATTAATATTTTAATTAAAGTTGAAAATATTGTTCATTCCTCTTTATCATCCTTATTTCTTCACATAGGGCAGAATTTGTGGCTGTTACTTTTCTGTGTATCACTTCAGATCCATTTCATGCTTCAGCTGTATAATTAAGTTACTTGTGCTAGTCTTTCCTGAAATACTTAACTACACATATCATGCATTTGTTTTCCTTCTTTGTAGCAGAGATTAACTAACAGACTTTTTAAAACTGTAAAATAAATCATGTGGAGGATATTCTGCTCTTTGGAATTACACACACATCTCTGTTATACAGTGTATTATATAAGTATTTTATCACATGCTTTGGAAATGCAACTTCTGTTCTCACCATTAAGTGATCATCTTTAGCAGTAGCTTTTTAAAACCAAACATTTCCCCTTCAGAGTTCTCACATAGAGAAATTTACCTTTTAGTGCAAAGGTACTTCTTTCTTTTTTTTTTTTTTTCACCTGAGCTGGAATGTAAGATAAACAATGTGCAATCCTAGACAGAAGTTTTGTTAGCATGCTATATTTTTTTTTTTTTTATATAGTCCTGTTACTTCTTAAGTCCAATGACACACCGACATTTCTTTCAGGGCTAATGCTCAAGATATGAGTTCGAGTGTCAACAAATAGCAGCCACAAATATGCTTTTCCCTTGACCAGTTGAGTGTGAAAGGACACAGAGGCTTTGAGCATGTTCTGAGTATGTCACAGGAACCAGTCTAAGCCCTGTCACTTTCTTCCCAATTAACACATTCATGTCTTTCAATTGCTTTTCTATATCAGTAACAGGTACAACAGCTCTATGGGAGATTTTGGTATGATATGATCTAGACGTAACAGATGACAGTTCTTTCTGTGCTGGCAGATAATATGATAAAACTGAGATTTTGACCTAAGACATTTTCAGATAGATACGGCTATTCTCATTCTCATTCTCGTTCTGGTTCTGGTTCTGGTTCTCATTCTCATCATAAAGAAACATTCATATTTAGAGTGTTGAATACGAGAATAAACTGTATACATGCAATAGTTTCAGCATTATGAGAACACATAAGATTTACTGTGGAGGTATAATTAGTTTGTATGTTTCCAGTGAGTGAATGCTTGAAATACATTACAGTTGACAGGAATGTACAGAAAAATAACCTATGTACACTGTCGATTCGGTGCATTTCTTGAGTATGTTGCTACACCGTCATAGCAAACCAGCTTTAAGGTTACTTATTTGCTGAGTTTGCAGACATTAAATTCAGCTTTTGGCAGTTTCTGTTGTTTGATACTGCAATGCTGAATTAGTCAAGAATGCTGGAAAAAAACAAGAGATGCCTAACTTCTAATAGAGCTCAGTCATTGTTAAATGTTAAATGATAATTTATGACCAATCTCATACTTGACTAAAAAGAACACTTTGAAAACAATTTCACACCATCCATCTTAGTTTGAAAGTAGAATTGTTAGTAGTTTTACTTGTCTCCTGAATACCAAAATCAGCTGGGGCTACTCTTTTATCAATTTGTTGCTTAGATAGCAGTGCTGAAATTAGCTATATCCTCCAATATATCTGCAGAGTGGTACTAAGGAAGTCTCTGATTGCAGAGCTTGAGATGTGAATTCTACATTTTCCCTTTCTGCTCAACTGTTCAGTGGGGAGCTCCTGTGCCCTGAGGCTTAGTCTTTAGGGAAAGTATAAACTAAGCCTTCACTGCAATCATCAAACTGGCAAAATTGTGTAGTTCCAGAGGCCAAAGCAATCTAGCCAAAGCTAGAATGTGCTCAAGCTGGACCTAGAAATGAGATGCTAGATATTTTTTTTTTTTCATAGCATGAGCTGACTACCTGAGGTCAAAAGGGTTTTGCTGCACATGGTTCGTAGACAGCCATTATAGTATTGTCCAAACTGCTTTAGTTTCCAGCATAGCAACAGTATTTATTGGCTTTTGTCTTAATTTCTTCTTTATTCAGGCAGTCATTCTATGACACATTTATAGGAAATTTCCCTCTTTGAAGTATCTGGATTTTGCTTTAGGATATATCCAATTCAAAAAGTAAAGCAAGCTGATCTCTAAATTGCTTTCTAGCTAGCAGGTAGCAAAGGGGAGACAATCAATTTTATCCAAGGATGGCCAAAAGCAATGAACAAAACCAGTACATGCATATTTTGTTGTCACAGCATCCATGGCATTCTCAGAATTGCATGCTCACTAGCATATTGTGATTTTTTTTGTCAACTGTGATGTGTGGTCTGAAACTTTTTGAAGACAGATGCAGAATTCTTATTGATTATGACTTTTAAATTGCTTGCATTTCCAGTTACGCATGTGATTACATCATAAAAAGGCAATCTCCCTTCTCTTGAGCCCTGAAAAGGAAAGTGGAGCAGGTTTCACCAAGATAAAAGACTATAACTGATAACTTTGCAGAGTTAAGCTTTACAGCTGATATTTTTCTCCTTCTCAGAGCTTCATATGACCTTTGAGAGTATATAGCTTATAGAAATATAGATGAGATTAAACTATATTTAACTTCTTCCACCTTGAGCTTTTACTTCCAGATTAATTTTTCCTGTTTTGATAGGGCTTGAAAGATGTTATCATGAATAGGCTGTAGCATGAAACTTAAGTAACACCCCATAGTCTTTATCTCTGCCAAACCTAGGTGACTTTGCATAATGAAGAGGCACTCTAAATCACCCTTTTTCACATTTCTTTTGCCTGGCTTCATGCAATGGCTTTCAGCTCTCTATGGATTCATATAAGAATGAACGATATACTGGCAATGGAGTATATCAGTGGGTCACAACCTATCTATTTTGCCTAAGTCATGACAGAACATTCCTTTTATTGACTTGCAATGAGGCTCTTTAATTGACAAAATAAAAGCTATATGATTCAAACATCTTAGGTTCCTTAAATTAAGATAATACAAGGAAGGATAATCTATCAAATAGAATATTTGATTTAAATCCTCCAAAACTTGATTGCTTTTGTTTTGGTCTTAATGTCACATAAGAAAAACAACTGAAGAGTAATATTCTTCAGTTGACACTAGTACTTTTTTGAAAGACCTTGGATTTTAATGCTGGTTTCCATACGCAATAATTGATTATAGTTCTTTTAATGATTTTTTTTTTCCTGATGCAAAGTCAAAAACATAAATCTTACATGTGCTGTTAGCTTTCCAACTTCTTTTTCATTACTAATTTTATGTATGTGTAGAATGTCTGGAAATTAGCTGATATTATAACAAAACTGAAGAGGATATTGAAGTAGGAAAAGTAGTAATAGCATTTTCTAAATCTCAATAATGTTAATACTTGTTGTGGGTTAACCCCTATGGGCAGCTAAGCCCTATACAGTTGCTTGCTCATTCCCTCTACAATAGGATGGGAGAGAAAATGAGAAGGATAGAAAAGAAAACTGGTGGGTTGAGATAAAAGACAGTTTAATAGGGAAAGCAAACTGTGTGTGCAAGAAAAGCAAAATAAGGAATTCATTCACTAGTTCATATCAGCAGGCAGATGTTCAGCCATTTCCAGGAAACCAGGGCTCTATCATGCATAACATTTAATTGGAAGGACAAATGCCGTAAGTCTGAATGTATCCCCCCATTCCTCCTTCTTTCTCTCAGCTTTTATGGCTGAGTATGACATCATATGGTATGTGATATCCCTTTGGTCCGTTGGGGTCAGCTGTCCCAGCTGTGTCCCCTCCCAACTTCTTGTACACCCCCAGCCTACTTGCAGGTTGGGCAGTGTAAGAAACAGAAAAGGTCTTCATGTTGTGTAAGTACTCTTCAGCAATAGCTAAAACATGGATGTGTTCTCAACACTGTTTTGGTAACAAATCCAAAGCAGTACCATATGAGCTACTATGAAGAAAATTAACTTTATGCCAGCCAAGCCCAGTACAATCTGGTACATGATACTGTACTTATTGTCTTGCAAACTAAGTGCTTGCTTAACCTAGCAAAACATTCCAAAAAGCTCTACGAAAGATGCCTGAAAAATTGCATCCAGAGGAGCGCAACAAAGCTGGTGAAAGGGCTAGAAGGAATGTCTTATGAGGAGCGGCTAAGGACTTTGAATTTGTCTAGTTTGGAGAAAAGGAGACTGAAGGGTGAGCTCATTGCTTTTTACAGCTTCCTGAGGAGGGTAAGTGGAGAGAAATACTTACCTCTTCTTCCTGGTATCCAGTGGCAGGACATGTGGAAATGGCTCAAAGCTGCATTCAGGGGAGGTTCAGACTAGATATTAGGAGATATTTATTTACCTAGAAGGTGGTTAAACACTGGAGCGGGCTTTCTAGAGAGGTAGTTATGCCTCATGCCTGTCCGTGTTTAAGAAGTATTTGGACAATGCCTTAATAACATACTTTAACTTTTGGTCAGCCCTGAAGTGCTTGGGCAGTTGGACTAGATGATCATTGTAGGTTACTTCTAACTGGAATTATCCTATTCTATTCTATTCTGTTCTGAGACGTCTTTTTTTTGAAATGGGACCATTTACTTTCTCATACAATGTTTTATTATTATTTATCTGCATTATAGGAGCACTCAGAGCATTTCTGTCGTGAAACAAGAGGCCAGTAAATGCACTTCAAACCAAGTCTGAGACAACCAAACACTCATTTCATCATGGAACACACTATCTGTCTAAATGGTGTTAAAATATAATTATGCTTTACAGTTAAGCAAGAAGTTTTGCTTGTTAGCTAGTGAGGAAAAAAATGAATCATTTTTCTTAAAATTTAAATAAGATTTAAAGAGAATCAGAAGTTAGTCATTGCTCAGTTCAAAGTAGGATTTTTTTTTCTCTGAAGTTTTGCACATTCATTGCTTCTATCCCTGGATATATATTTTTCATAATTTAACTCTCTTCTGCATTCAATGGTTGGTTGTATCAGGAGCAGAAATAAAAGAATGCACAGCATTCAGCTACAAAGTCTCTATTCTGTGTGCCACCAAAGTCAATGGCAGGTCTTCTAATGATTTAACAAAGCTTTGGATCAAGTTTTATTTAGAGATCCATGAAGATGGATTATCGGTCTTTCAAGAAAGTTGCATCTACCTGCTTTCACTTAGATCATATTTATTTGGGAGAAGTCACCGCTGTTCCACTCCCTGGCTCCTTCTCATCACTGTCTCATGCATTATCCTCTCTCTTCTGCCACTGATTATCCTGCTTCCTGATCCATTTCTTTCTAGGCTCTCTGATAGACTCCTTGCTGGAGTCCTGGCTTCTGATCCATCCATCTTTGTAACAGTTCACTAATTTTAGTTGTCTCCCTAGCCATTTGAATCAGTTCCCTCTAAAACAGACTGAGTTCTGATTAACGGGCATTAAAGCAAAGGCAAATCTGCCTCTTGGGTGTCAGTTTCAGCTCCACAAGTCCACAACAGACACTGCAACAGAAGTCCAGTGTAGTCCACAGTCCCACTTCTTCCTGATCTGCCTGGGACTGGAATGTATGAGGTGAGACAGTTCACAGACCACTTGGTCCGTACTATCAGCTGGAAAAGCAGGACACGCTCAGCAAAGAGAGAGTTTCCAGTAGTTCTTAGTTTCTTGACTCAGGCAAATTTCTAACAGTTTCTAAATGTATGTGTTTTTAATAAATGTGACTGATTTCAGATGAGGTGAAATCAAGTTCAAAGGCTAACCTGCAGTCCCTGTACCAAAGAATATGTCTTTTTCTAAGGGAGGTTTTTTCAGTATTTAGCAATCTTCTGTCTTGTCCCCCTGCCCCAACCTTGTTCTTGAAAACAAATGTGAATCCTGACAGCCTGCTAACAAAGATGAATGCATATCTCTTCTTCCCAGACCTATGCCCCACGCCCTAATTCTCCACCCCTCCTCTAGACTTACCTTAGACAATATGAACAGTATGAGTGAAATCTGGCAAAGCCATTAACAAATGGAAATAAAACTCTATAATTAAAAACATTAGATGACAATAATAGATGGAGTCCAATGATCCAGCTATGAAAATATGTGAATTGTTTTGCTGCTTCTGGAAATCTGTTTGAAAATCTGTATAATAACTGCTGCCTTGTAGCCACATCACATGCTCTACTCTTCCCTTCTGGCTTTTTTTCCTCACAGTGCTTAATTCTTTGTCCAGTTACTTAAAAGAGCAATTCATGTCAACAAGTTATGTATTTTAAAATATCAGGCCTCTGCCTCAGATCATAAGCACTTTTCTGGTCACAGACACTCAACAGACTTATTATGCTGCTTGTTAAGAAAAAAAATTGGCAGGTTGATCCAACTTGCTGTGATTGAAGTTGAAATATTACTTTAAGAAGCTAAAGACTGTATATGTCCTTAATGAGTTGTAAATAGTAATTATGAACTGTCTTTCGTTGTTTCAATAGGATATAGGATAAGGAGCAAAACTGAGACTTGACCTCAAAACACTTGTCATTAAAGTTTGCTTCAAGGAAACAAACTTTCTCTGTTATCTGCTTCAGAGTGATGGTTGTAACCTTCATTGCATTTAACTGCAGGTCTTTCAAATTCAGTTGACAAAACTGACATCAAATTGACAAAGGGAGTACTTCATCTATTTTGAGACGGAAGTAGGGTTGTTTTTTTTTCTTGGTCTTATAGGAAAGACATACTTCATGCTAAACCATCTCATAAATTCACTTTGCCCTATTCATCTCTTGCTATAATATTTTAAGGGAAGTGACATTTAAGGAGTCATATCTTATCTGTCAGCACAGATGAATTAGTTCAAAACGTACATTGAGCAGTTAATTTATAAACGACTGCTGTATCATTGAAGAAAGTTGACTATCATCCACTGAAGCTATGTTCCTAGTATTAATCAGTATATAATGAAGTATCTCATATTCTTATCACATTAAGTTCCAGGTATCATTCCACCTAATACTCTTTTTTTCCTAATACTTAAAAGGATGTGTGTACGCTTTCAAGGTATAGCTGTCAATTTTCTTAGATGTACAATTCATGGAAGAAATAAATTGGAATGTATGGCTTGACTCAGGTTTTCAGTCACTTGTGCCATTTAGAGAAATTATGCTGTGGCAGCTGATGGGTCTAAGTCAGAAAGAGCAATAGGAACAGATCCTGTATTTTGCATACATACATGGGAAGAGCTGTTATATGTCTGGTTTTTCATCCTGCCTTACAGAATATAAATATGACATTATTTTTACTTGAGTGGAATATACCGCAATTTGTGTACTATTTGGTAATCTAAACTCTGGAAGGTGAAATAAACTGAGGTTATGCCTGAAGTTCTGCTTACTTAAATGTATGTGAGGGTTAAAGCATAATCTTCTCCGTGTTCTACATATATTGTATGTATATATATGTACTAGAATTGAGGAAAATAGTCACATTAATCTTGAAGTATTTCATAAATCTTTCAAATATTGAGTGATAGCTATATGACACCATACATTTACTTTGGTTTGGCTTCCACACAATTAATCGAGCTGTCTTTACTGTCTATGTGGTCTTCACCCACACAAAATATAACATGTTTATTTAAAGAATCAAGGCTCAGCTGACTAGTGGAAAATCATTAAGATGCCTGGAACATAATTTTTCATGAATATAGATATGAAAAATCTGGTACCTGATGGGAGAGGTTATGAGTTTTTTGGAGGGGTGGGTGTTAAACTTCCTCAGTGACTTCCTCATCCTTACAAACTGCTATTTTTTTCCTGCTAAAATAAAATCAAGCCTGGATTCTCAACACACCATTTGCATAACTTTGAAAATTTGTTATGGACAACTAAAGACAGTTTGAAAGTGATCACTTAATAACTGACTCCTGCTTGCTCCCTCTCCCTTTCAATAAATGTTTTGAAATTATGTTAAAATTTCCTTTATTTCAAGGGAATGGCTGTTTTCATGTATTATTGTACTGGTTTTGTGTAGCGAGGCGGGGTACAGTGGCAGCTTCTCCGAGAAGCTACTAAAAGTTTCCCCTTTGTCCAGTGGACTCGGCCAGGCCTAGGGTGGACCTACCGCTGGCCAGGGCCGAGACGATTGGCAACAGTGATAACACCTCTGTGATAACGTATTTAAGAAGAGGGAAGAAAAACAAAACAACTGAAGAGGCAGAAGCGGAGGCAGAGAGGGGGAGATGCAAACCTCGGGGGCCTTGTGACCCTCAACTTCTGACCTCCTACCAGGCCACTGTCTGGGCCTGACTCAGCCTGGAGAGCCCAGCCCAGAAGTGAAGAGAGGAGATATGAAGAGAACCTGAGAGGCATCTGCCTGAGCCTGATGGTGAAGAATTTATTGTGAGAGAAATGGCAGCAAATGCCAAGGTCAGTGAACGAGAGAGAGAAGCAAAGTTGCTCCTGCCAGAGATTTCCCTGCAGCCTGTGATGAAGATCATGGTGAAGCAGGCTGTCCCCCTGCAGCCCATGGAGGCCCACAGAGGAGCAGAGATCCACCTGCAGCCTGTGGAGGACCCCACACCAGGGCAGGTGGATGACTGAAGGAGGCTGTGGCCTATGGAAGGCTTGTGCTGGAACAGTCTGTTCCAGAGGAACTGCACCCCATGGAAAAATGACCTGCACTGGAGCAGTTCATGAGGACTGCAGCCTGTGGAGGGACTCCATGCTGAAGCAGGGGAGGAATGTGAGGAGTTCTTCTCCTGAGGAGGAAGGAGTGGTGGAAAATGACATGTCCTGAACTGACCACAACCTCCATTCCCTAGCCCTGCTCTGTGCTGCTAGGAGGGGGGAAGGAGGTAGAGATAATTTGAAATTAATTTAAACCTGGGAAGAGGGGAGGGATAGGAGTAAGTTGTTTTTGTTCTCAAAAACATTATCTTACTTTGGATTTATTGATAAAAAATTGAAATAGCTTTCCCCAAATCAAGTCTGTTTTGCCCATAATGGTAACTGAACAATCTCTCCCTGTCTTTATCTCAGACCTCAAGCTTTTTTGTTTTACTATCTCTCCCCCATTCCCTTGGAGAGTGGGGGCAGTGAGTGGAAAATTGCGTAGCTTGGTCCTGAGCAGTGCTAAACTACAACAGTTATTAAAGAGAAAATTATTGTTGGAGAAGAATTACTTTTTTATCATTCTGAACAGTCAAGGAATGTCACAAACACAGGAGTAAAAAGTTAATGAGGGCAATACAGAAACAAATTCCATCAGAAATCCATGCTAAGGTTTGCTTAATGCTACTTATCAACACATCTGCCATAAACCTAGTAAGAGTTGTATTGTTTTTCAGGATGTCTGACATATGTCTGTTTTCAAGGAAAAACTGCCATGTGAGGGAGGATTTTAATAAATTTTTGCTTAAATTTTTTAATTGAGAGGTCTAGATCCTCTACAGTGTGGAGTATTCATTTCATGGTAGCTGTCTAAGAGTGTTTATTTGGCATGCTAGGACAAAAAAAGGCAAGTAGCTAGTCTGCTACTTGTAAGAAGGTTTTATTAAATGGTGAAGTCCATTTAATTCCTGTCTCTGGTAGGCTTTTGGGACCTGCACTGTCTTACTGGCTAATTATTTCCCTTTGTTTCTCACTGTTTTCCATACCTGCTCCTGCACTATGTGTTATTTACGGTTTGCTCACAACCTGCAGTGTTATTAAAAGCCAGCATGTATGACTGGAGACTGAGAAGCAGAGTAAATTTTTTCACTGCAAGAGATATAAAATAATTTAATAACTGTTGTTATATTTTTTCCACCTAACTGTTCTGATTTCCATGCAGGGAAAAAAAAAAAAAAGATTATTATGTTGGCCAATAGGAAACCTATCTACTGCAGAGTGACATTTTTTATTTTATTGTATTTTTTAGCTGATCTATTTAATGACAAAGTCAAACTCTTTTGGGGATAGTGTGATGTGATGCTTATACTAAGTAGTCTATCTTAACAAATTTTTAGGTAGTACACACATTTTTAATATCCTAGTAGAAGCAACATTGTTTGGTCTCAGAATAAATAAAAACTAACACACTACGCTAAGGAAACTACTTCAATATTGACTTCAATATTGACCTTCAACATAGTACTATTAAGTGATCAGATTACCGAGACTGTAGGTTACTTGAACAGTCTAAATGAAGGGAAATAAAAATTTCCAGTGCAAGGTGTCATCCATGTTTGGTCTCTGAATATAGCAGATAACTCTGGCAATGCACCTATCAATGCTAAATAAATTATGACAATTTGAATCTACATTGAGCAAATGTGTGCCAAGATCCTTTCTGTCATTAAGAAATTCTCCATGCAATTTTTGGCAGTGTAGTGTTGGAGGTACCTCCCTTAATTTTGAAGAAGCCAACTAAGGAATGAGAAGCACTGTAGCCATGGTGCAGAGATCCTGAGGCTAAATTACCCAGGGTGTATGTTCACACAGCCATGGCTAAACTACTTCCTATATTCAAGCCAGCTGGTTTACAGCAAACTCTGGTATCTCTGTGCTATGTTAAAATTGCCATGTGAGGCCATTAAGCTAAGACAAGCTGATCATTAAGGCAGTAATTTGCATCAAAGACTGATGAATTTTCATGACCTTTTTTTTTTGCATGATACTACTTGGAACCAGCTGAAAATAAAGCCAAAGCTATATGAAATTTTAAAGGAAAAAAAAAAAAAGAAAAAAAGGGTATTGTGTTTTACAGAACTATATGTATATACATATATGCATAAAATGTTACTTGTAAATTATCCTATTTTTTTTTTTTTGCAGATCTTCTGAGAGGCGTTACAGGCATGCATTCACATTTAATTGATTATATCAGTAGTATTTTATTGAGTCATTTCCAATTTCAATTACTTGATAGTTTCTTCTTTGCTGCAGAATATATTTTTTTCTGAGTAGTCTGTAGCCATACTGATGAAAACCTGATTCTATTACAGAGCATGTAAAGGTTAGTTTGTAGATGCTCCAAAAAATAGGATGAGGGTTGACTTTTTAAAGATGAGTTGAAGACAAATGAAGATGTGTTGCTTATGACACTGACCTTATGGCCTGTTTACTATATCATATTTTTTACTGTAGTACTTTGCGTATTATCTGCATGTGTCTTTTAATTCCTTGACCATATATTTTAGTTTTGAGTGGCTGCTTTTTAATTATGTTTGTCTCAGCAAAATAAAATAGCTTGAAGATAGTTATAGACTCTAATTTTAAAACTTAAGTGATCGAAGGTAATTCTGCTCATTACAGACCTGATGCTATATATCACTTTTCAGTATTGGAAGTTATTTTTCTTATCTTCATAATGTTTTCTTTATACTTATTTTGGGGCTATTTCAATGCATTTGATTCCAAACCACTTTAAAATGTCCATATTTGCAGAGAAATTTCCCTTTTTTGTTATGCTTATTTAGAAGATGGCTTTGCATTATCTCAGTATGGAAACAACGTAGTATACTACCTTTTTATATCTCATTAACTGTTGTCCTATTTGATGTGTATGTTACTAGGCTGATTTCATTGGTGACAGCCGCAGTGACCATTTGTTATTTTGTTTTGCTCATGTCTAATGCAGTTAGAAAGATTAAGGACTTCTTCTTTAGATAGATCTGAGATAGCTTTCTGCCAGGGTTTTAATTGCTGCAGTTCTGCTATTGATTCCTGATATACTGTATATGAATGGAGGGATTGTTTTAATTTTCCCTATGTCTCTGGTTTTTCTCTTAAATGGCAAACTTCTGCTATTAAGTAAGGTTTCGTAAACTGAGGAAACTAAGGGAAAGAGTGATGCAGTTTCATGGGAGTTATTACTGGAATGAAAATTGTTTAAGTAATTATTAATTAATTAATTATTTTATTATTACATTGCATGTAATAGAACAAGAATTCTTTTGGTTCCACGACTTTGAACAGCTGTAATAGGCAGTTCAGTCTAGTCACTGCTTAGCCAAGTAACCTGATTTTAAGGCAGAGGTCTATTATAAGCTGTTCATTGACGTATTTGCCAACTACATGTTCACAGACTAACATTTTATATTTGGTGGTGACCGCAGTTAACAAGAAAGAGTGCTTTTCCAAGCAAATGTTATTTGAAAGTACTTCTTAAAGATCCAGGCATATTCTAGTAAGAGCCGTGTTTAACTATTTGTCAGTGACATTAGGATACAGTTGAGAAAACAATGTGAGAAACAATTGAACTATGGCATCTGAATGTAAATATCTGTCCTACCTCCTCTCAGTCAGCTGCTTTTTCTAGACTGAAGGAACCTCTACAATTTCATTGTTGGTTGTACAAAATCTCTTCCACCTTTGACCACCTTTTTTCACTCTTCTTTATACTTTATCCTCTCTGCTACATTCTTTTGAATGTGGGGGAAATAATATAAAAACTGCATGCAGTTTAAGGGCGGTGGCCACCAGGAATTAAGTCTGTAATGATATTCTACCTCTTACAAAGTTCCTTCCGAATTATCCCTATAAACTGATTTGGTTCCTAGACTACTGCTGGACTCTGAATTGATGTTTCTTTATCTGTCATACCCTAAAGTCTTTTCCGGGAATGTTAAGGGTTGGCTCAGGTAGCATGGTGTGGTTTTTTGGTCTGTGAAGATTCCCTTTACATTTATCTACATTATATTTAGTCTTCTACTGAATCCTGCAGAAGTCCTCCACAGTTCTTCACAGATGTCCTTTATTTTTACTGTTCTGAACTACTTTGCATTTTCAGCAAATCTTGTGATCTCACTCTTCTTTCTCAGTTTCTTTACCAGTCTATTCAATAACACTGATCCTAGAACAAATCCCATGTAACTCCACTGGTAACCACCTCCACTGTGCAAAACAGGTAGTTTACTCTCACTTTCTGTCTTTTTACAAATTATTTATCCATGCAAGATCCTTTCCTCCTATGTCACAGGTATTTTATTCCTGAAGAATGCTCAGTGAAAGCATTCAACTAAAGCTTCTTAAAAGTTCAGACTGCCTCAATTGTTTTGATCTGCATTATACATAGGCTTGCTGAAATTTTCAGAGAAATCCAGCGATTCTGTGACACATTATTTTCCTTTTAAAAAAAACTTGTGGTCTCTTCCCTAGTATACTATATTTAGTCAGATGACCAGACTTCTGTACTTTATTTATGTTTTTTATTATGATTTGTCCACTGTGAATGTCAGGCTTAGAAACCTATAGTTTCTTGAGTCTCTTTGGCTATTTTCCAGTTCTCTGCTGTGACAGTAGTTTCAAGGAAGAGGTTAGTAGTTTAGTTATTTCATTTTTTAAATCCCTAGATGATTACCACCTGACCTTGGCAGTTTGTTTCTTTTTTTCTTTTAACTGATTTATTCCATAACCTCTCCTCCCAGCACTTCATATCCTATTCTGCCCCTGTATGCAAGAAAAAGCTCAACAAGAACAAGTACATAAAACTCTGTCTTTCTGGTATGTCTTTTCTTCTTAGACAGCAGCTTTTACATTGGGATCTTTTGCTCTTTTTCTAGACTCTCTGTCATGTTTCCTTAGTAATTAGACATCATTAGTCTCACCTGGAAACTAAAAAACATGTGAGCCTCCCCAGTAATAGAGGAAACTTTTTAAGGCCTCTGAAATTTTATTCGATGAGTATGTAAGTACCCAGTAAGACTCCATCAACAACACATACCTTTATCACTCCACTATCATGTAGTTACTTTAGTGTTATTGATTTAAGGGAGAAAAATAACATTCTATGTAGAGATGTAAGAGAGTTATTTTGCATGTCAGAACTCATATGCTGAAAATTTTCTAATTGTGTCAACTACTAGAAACTACTAGAAACATATACCATATAGAAAAAATCTACTAATGAACTTGTTAAAATTAGTCATCTCTTCAGTTATCAGGGGGAATGCTTTGCATGTTGCGTGCTATCAGATGTCAGTGTTTTTATAAAGAGAAATTTCTCTCAGGCAAGCCTGATCTACTGTTAACTGAAACAATTTTTTTTACAGTTGAAGAAAATTATCAACCTCTCCTTTTCTTTGGTGGCTTAAAACCTTATGCAGCTTATGTGACATATAAAATAACAATTGTAAATAGTGTTTTTATTGAGGGTCTGTCATTAATATTAAGTAGGTGTCTAACAATGTAAATAATTTATTCTTTGTGTGTATGACTGGGAGTATGTCTGTGCAGGGAAATGTTTGAAAAAGCATTTTAAGTTAAAAAATAAAAAGGAGACTAACAGAGGTGACAGCACTATCTAACAGAGAAGTTTTATAATCCTGACCAGTTGACTATTATCCCTGGCTATTCTTTCATCTGGATGCCAATGATATGGTCATGGGAGACCTGGAACATATCAAGAGTGGCTACATGGCTTTGGGATCATGGCCAAGTGAATGGAGGCACAGGCAACCTATCTTTAATCCTGTTGGTACAGGGGAAATGTTTGAGGCAGAGTGCATGTCAATGCCTGGTGTAAATAACAAGAATTTAAGTTTTTTTTATGACCGTGGGGACTTTTTTGAGGATGGAAGACTTTTTGAAAGAGACAGGATCCACCTGATGACGTGGAGCTAAAAACCTTTGTAAACAGAACAATTAACCTGTTGAGAAGAGCTTTAAACTGGGAATGATAGAGGGAGATGACAATCCACAGTCAAGTGAGAAAGTGGTAGACTAGGTAGGCCAAAAAAAGGTATTTTGGGTGATATGGGCGAGACACCTCATAATTACTAAAATAGGACTGAAGAAATCACACATGAAATATAAGCAGATATACAGGGAAGTGCCCACAGGATAGTATTTTGGAGGAAACTCTCATTCTGGGAAATCAGCTTGACTGGGTGCCTCTCTGAAGTGCTTGTAAACTCATGCATGCAGTATAGGGGAAGAAAAAGGAGAAATCGAGGTCTATATGCAGTTACAGGGCTGAGATCTCATTGGGATCACAAAGACATGGAAGGATAGCTCATAGGAAAGGCGGGCTGGGAAGCCAAGGAGGAGTTGCCCTTTGTGTGAGAGAGCAGCAAGAATGCATAGAGCTTTGCCTAGAGGCAGGTGATGAGTCAGCAGCGGTCTGCTTAGTCAAGATGAGAGGGCAGAATAATGTGAGTGATGTTGTAGTGGAGGTCTGCTACAGATTACCTGATCAAGACATAGATAAGGCCTTCAGACAACTCAAAGAAGCCTTATTTGCAGGCCTCAGACCTCGTGGGGGACGTGAGTAACTAATATCTGCTGGAAGGGCAACCATGCAGAGTACAAAGCAATCCATGAGCTTTCTGGAGTTCACTGATAATAAATTCCTGACCTAAGTGATTAAGGAGATGATGAGGGGAGACAATCTGCTGGGCCTGATACTTACAAACAAGGAAGGACTGCTCAAAGATGCAAAGGTTGAGGATAGTTTCAGCTGCAGTGACCGTGAGATGGTCACACCCAAGGACATGGTGATCCTCATGTACAAGAAGCTGAATATGAGCTAGCAATGTGCTGTTGCAGCAAAGAAGGTCAGCTTCCTCCTGGGCTACATTAGGCAGAGCATCGCCAGCACATCAAGGGAGGTGGAGTGCTAGATTTAGGTCTGGGTTCTCCAGTGCAAGAGACACATGTGCATTCTCTGCCCATTTACACAAAGTAGATGCATCAAACATTTGGATACTGACAAGTTTGACTGACAAGACAGGAAATGTTTGATTCTTATGCAATTATGCCGCTTTGCTGCAGTTATAGAGAATGAATGCCTCTCATGAGAGACGTGCAAAATTTACATCAGAAGAACAAGATTGTGATCTTCAGTCATTTATATTTTAAAACACTTTGACCATAAATATGAAATTAAGACTATAGTCTTAAACACTTTAAATTCCAATTAGATTATGAAGTTTAATTTTTTTACCTTATCAAGTAAAGTGTATTTGCTTTCTTTCTATAGCTTTTTAAAAATAATAGTGTTATGCTAAACTTATTTCCCCATGCAATGGGAACTTTTTGAACTCCTTGATTAGCTGAGTAGGTGTATATAATGATAAAATGTTAGGTATTAAGCATATATTAAATGTATAAAGATTACTGTGTAGGAGTGAAGTAGATTAAAATATGAAATTTGCAATACTCTGATATGGCAAACTACCTCACCCATTTGTATTAGAAAATACTATTTAACGTCAAAATAATGTTCAGAAAACTCCTTGTGGTTTGTTTTAAAAATAAAGATCAGGAAGTAGGAAATTAAAGTGTTTGAAGTTAAGTTCTAATATTCTCTCCATTTTTCTTTTCTCCCCCCTAGATTCCTCTGGACAGACTCATCTCTGCTTCATGGTAGTAGGAAAGACATGAAAGGAAAGGAGGAGAGAAGACATCAGTGAGTCTTCCCTTGGCTCAGGAAGAAGGTAAGAGCATGTCTGGTATCCAGGGGAATACTTCCTATATACTTCCTGAATACTTCCCACATATATCCTGTTTGCAAAGCAAACTCTCTTGTTTCAAGAAATTCTGATGAAGGGCACAAACCCACAAATCAAAGTGATCTTCCTTTCTTTATGGAAGACTAGCTGTTAACTTCTCAAAGTTAATGCTTTCAGATGAACAGGCTGTTAGCTTAGCTCCTACTGTTCAGGACAAATAAATTTTTATTTGTGAAAGAGACTTAGAAGGTATTTGCTGTCACATACATTACAGATTGGTGTTCAAGAGTATTTCTTTACAGTTTCAATCCTAAACTGAGTTTTATCTTAATCTTGAGTTGTGATGTCCTGTAAAATCTCTGCCAATTTCACTTCTAGAATCATGTAAAAGTTGTTTGAGACAAGGTAAGGAAAACCAAAGAACAAACACAAAGAACAAAAAAGGTAAATTAAATAATTATTCTGAAAGATTATAAAAGTTAAAACTTAAAGTTAAAAAGTCCTGCACCTGGGTCGTGGCAATCCCAGGCACAAATACAGGCTGGGCAGAGAATGGATTGAGAGCAGCCCTGAGGAGAAGGACTTGGGAGTGCTCATGGACGAGAAACTCAGCATGAGCCGGCAATGTGCCCTTGCGGCCCAGAAGGCCAACCACATCCTGGGCTGTATCAAGAGGAGCGTGGCCAGCAGGTCGCGGGAGGTGATTCTCCCCCTCTACTGTACCCTGGTGAGACCCCACCTGGAGTACTGTGTCCAGTTCTGGAGCCCCCAACATAAGAAGGACATGGACCAGCTGGGGAAGGTCCAGAGGAGGGCCACGAAGATGATCACAGGGCTGGAGCACTTTTCCTACGAGGACAGGCTGAGAGAGTTGGGGCTGTTCAGCCTGGAGAAGAGGAGGCTCCGGGGAGACCTGATAGCGGTCTTCCAGTACCTCAAGGGGGCCTACAAGAAAGATG
>JAAGAY010007936.1:5630-28941 GCA_011801015.1 Ardeotis arabs
GCTGAGATTGCATCCCAGCGCCGGGGCTCTCCCTTCCCGCGGTCCCAGCTGCCTACCTGTGCAGCACACCGTGGGGCTGGTCTTCTTCCCGCTGCCGGTGCTCGCAGGGTTGGGAAGCCGGTGCCTTGCAATGCCGCTTTGTCACCGACAGCCTTGAAACAGCAGCTCTTCCTGCAGCAAAGCAGCATCTTTGTTACTTTAATCTCAAGAGTGTTTTTTACCGGGGCTGGGCTGGCACAGACAGGGAGGCGAGCAGCCCCGTGCCTGCTCCTCTCAGCTGCACACGGGGACCGCGGCCGAGGAAGTTGTCCTTTTCCAAATAAAACAACCAGGACGAATTCAATAGGAAAGAAGTTCCTCACTTCTAAGTGAACTTGCCGTGGGTGGAGAAGAAGGAAATTAAACAATAGAAAAAACGTGCGAGGCTTTATACGGCAGGAAAAAAAACCGCTATCTCACTGGCCTCTGGCGGGACAGCTGAGCATCTTCCCTTCGCCCCTGTCGGTGCTCCTTTTTGGCACGGATGGCGAAGGCCATGGCAATGCTCGTGTTTCCCAACACCCCTCTGTGTCTGGGGCGTCCATGTGTTGGTGTGAGGAAGCCAGGATCTCCCCTCTTGCCAGTCCTTAGGCACCTCCTCAGGTCATCCGGTGCATGCCGTGCCACCTTGCTGGCTGCAGCCCCTGAATTCCTCCCTTCCCGACTGGAGCTGCTGGCGTGGGACATGGATGCTGATGGCAAAGCTCAGGCACGCAAAGTCTTTCCCGCTTCCTGCGCCTTTGGGAAGCTGCTGGGTCTGCTCTGGTTGTGTTTGGGTGGGGATGGAAAACTCATCCCAGGCAAACAGACTTTTTATCACAGGTTGCTTTAGGTTTCTTCCCCTTTTTCTTTCTGTGCGGCGCTGTCAGTACTCTAGAACAGGACATACTTAATGCACTGTTGGTGGTAATTTAAACAGAAGAAAAAATACGCCTCGCAAGTCAAAAACTAGGCTGGAGTGAAGAGGGAATGATTAATATTTTTTTCAGTAGTGTGTCACGGTGAAGAATTGCACAGCCGAGCGTGTCCCAGCTGCAGAGTGTCACCGGCGTTGCCTGATCCTCTCTGCCTGTGGGCTCTGGCTTTTATAACCAGGTTTGATCTGGGGGGCATCTCTGAGCACCTGGCCTGGGGACAGGGGGCCATGGTCCCACCAAGCATCCTGTCTCCAGGGCTTCTGGCCGAGTGCTGGAGATGGAGCTGCTCTCTTGGCTGTTTGTGCTCTGGCGCAGGGTCATGGCTTTGCTTAAAAGGGGTTTTGTGGAATTTTATGTCCTAGATGTGCCTTATTGAGTTGGTTTTTTTTATTTTTGGCTGTTGAGGTAGATCCTACTAGAATGAGGTTAGGACTCAAGGCAGAGGAAGAAGCAAGATATTAAGCTCCTATATCTTGTGACAGCTTCATGGCCGTAGAGGGACGGGGTTCCCAATCCATCTTACCAATATTTCCAGCCCTGCTCTTGAAGGCACTTTAGGACCTCAGGACTGCCCTTAGCTTCCTTGTATGATTTTGGATGAGATGGTGGCATTGCTTTGTGTGTTTTTACAACGTGCCATCGTCACATCGGGGCCGGTGGCTGTGGAGTCTGAGACAGGAGAAGGGGGACCCGGTGGAGGGAAAGCGTGATGCTGCTTTCTTGGAGACCACTTCAGAAACCTCAGGGGCTGTGATGGCTCAGTCCCCAGGTGCCTGTCGGAGATGGTGCCCCCTGCACCCCCCTCTGCGCCCATCTCCAGGTGCAGAGGAGCAGGCAGCCCTCGCACCAGGACCCCTGGAAGGGCTCGGTGAGTCACACAGCGTGGATGCAGGGAGAGGGCAGCCTGTAGCTTATGATTCATGTTGTTTTCCTGCAAAAGCCACCGCCTGCAATGGCAGAGCTTGCAGAAGACAAATCAATATTGAGCCATAAATGCCACACGTGACTGCTGGTCGGGTGGTGAGAGGTCTGGGGTTGGGAGCACCTCGGTTGTCGTGTGTCCCCCCCAAAAGCTGCAGGACCTTGCTGCAGCCCTCTGCCTGGCGAAGGGGCTGAGACCCTGAAGTGCTACCTTCAGGTGGCGTGAGCCTTCCTGGAGGGGTTTAGGAAGGTCAAGAGATCCCTGAATGTGGGGTATCTTGGGAGGAGCTGCCCTGGTATTTATGTGGGGGACATGCCCAGAGGTCAGTCCTGCTGCTGGTCTGGTCCAAAGCCGTGGAGATGCAGGTTGTCTTGGAGAGACCGAGACTCTCTCCCAGGGGCTCTGCCTTGTTGATGGGGAGCTGAAAATGTCTTGGAAACCTCATCACTGATGTGAAGGAAGAAGGGTTTTCTGTCTCTCTTGGCTTAGGCATGATGAGGGTTGGATGTACAGTGAGGGGTGTCCCTCTTGGCTCCCTCCGCCACGCAGGGAGATGTGTGTCTCACCCGATGGCTCTGTGTGTGATCCGGAAAGATGACAGCCCCCAGGGTGTCCCCACTCCTCAGGGCAGCCTGCTGCTGTCTTGGCTTTACCTGAAACAGAGCTGCAAAATGCTGTCGATGCCTGACGTCCAAACGTACTGCTTAGGCCATTTTCTGTCTCCTCCAGCAGCCTCGATTCATCCCTTGGCTGTGCTGGTGCTCCGGCCGTGTGGATTTGTGTGGGAGAGGGGGATCGAGGCCAGGAGGGAGGCTGTGGGTGGTACCTGACATGGGATGGGGATGCTTTGCCTGATGGCTTGGTGGGGACATGGGAGCCCATTTGGGTGGGGAATGTCCCCAGGTAGAGAGGCCAGGAGTGGCGTGGTCCCCTGGCCCAGCTGGCTGGTGGGATGTGAAGCAGCACATGTAGATTTAGACTGGATGTAAGGAAGACATTTTTTACACTGAGGGTGGTAGAACACTGGCCCAGGTTGCCCGGAGAGGTGGTGGATGCCCCATCCCTGGAAACATTCAAGACCAGGTTGGACGGGGCTCTGAGCAACCTGATCTGGTTGGAGATGTCCCTGCTCCTTGCAGGGGGGTTGGACTGGGTGGGCTTTAAAGGTCCCTTCCCACCCAAACCATTCTGTGATTGATTGATTCTACCAGTGGTTTATTAGCTCCCGCTGGCTGAAAGCACAAGCTGATACGCGTGGGGCAGGCAGTGCGGTGCTGGGATGGAGGGGCAGGTGGGGCATCAGAGGTTGGTTCTTCAAGCATTTTCTTTGCCTTGAGGCCCTGCGGAGGAGAAGGAGAGGACAGGGCTGATGCTGCAGCCGGGGAGCAGGTCAACTAAAGCAGCAGGCTTCCCGGGGAAATGCCGCTCGGTTCGTGCAACCTCAAACATGAATCTGGAAATAGGGTGGAAAGAGGCAGCTTGGGTGCCGGCAGCCCCGATACTGCACTTGTGGGGGGCAAACGTGGGCTTCACCAGTGGTCTCTTAGAGGCTGAAGACAAAACAGATTTTACAAGTGTCTCCTGTGCTCGGCGCCTGTTCCTGCTCTCTGCATTGCTCCCAGGTTGGTGAGCGTTGCAGCCTCTGGGACTTTTTAAGGGTGGCAAAGTTTGTGTGCAGAGGTAATGTCTTTTATTAGCCTAACTAATACCTTTAGGAAAAAACAGATGTGCTCTTGGGCCCGAGGAATGCCTGCGCTCCCAAAATGTGTCGGTTTTTCCAACTGTGTCCGTCGGTCTAATAAAAGCTCTGACCTCCGCCTGGCCCGGCCGCGACCTTGGAGCGTGCTGGCCCCAGGAGCATCCCGCCCGTGCGTCAGTGTGCGCTGCCCAGCCCTTCCCCAAAGGAGCTGCCAGCTTGGAAGCTGTCGCCGGAGCACGCCTGCGGTCATGGCAGACGCTTCCCTGCTTCCTAATTCAATGCCAGCTGCGAGCACCCAGCCCCACGGGTGCTTTGGGCTCCCGGCAGGGTCTGTCCCAGCTGCCTGGGGGGGAAGCAGAGGTTGGCTGCGGCTCAGCAAAGCGTTGTGGCATCAGGTAGGATGGATGTGGTCCAGCGGGAGCATCCTTGGGAGCCCCTGGGAGAAGGGAGCAGCTTGTGCAGTGTTCCATCGTGCAGGGATTTCTCCTGAATGCGGGTGCCAGAGGGTGGGTTGCTCTTTGTGAGCTGGTTCGTGCTGTGGTTTTGTGGATGCCGCTTTGCAAAATCGCTGGTTTGGGGCTGGGTTAGCGCTCGGCAGGGCAGCCTGTGCTCCCCAGAACAGATGGAGGTTCTTGTCTGGTGGGGCAGAGCTGCTTTCCTAACAACTTCAAATTCCTGATAATGGGAAGCTGTCAAGAAAACGAAGCAGCTGGCCCGTCCCACGGGGCTGGCAGTGTTGCTGTGGCTGAGGTGGGGGAATCGCTGCTGCCCTGCAGCTCTCCACGACTGAGCATCACCTTTGCGCTCATGGCAGGACCAGCATCTCTGCAGGGAAGATCTGGCCAAGCAAAGTGTTGGAGGCAGCAGAAGGTGGTTCAGTCGGTGGTTTTTTTTGGGTAGGAGTCCCATGCGACCTGCGGTGAGAGCGCAGGCTGCCACTCCAGCAAAATATAAGAATTTATGCAAGATTATTTTCCACTTGTCCTTTTTCTTTTTAAAATCCTTGGGATCCAGGCCCTGCTTATCCAGAAATGCTCTCAGACCCTTGGAAAGCCACAGGAACTGACACTGCACGTTTCAAAGCAGGAAAACCCAATTCATTGAGTGGATTTCCACCCCCCTGTGAACCCACTTAAAATTCATGGAGAGTTTTGTCAGTAAGAACCTGTTTCAATTAACAGACAAAAGAAACTCTCCTCGTTAAGTGCCTCTTTCAATTAAGATTTGGGAGAATTCCCCCAGCTCTGCTTCCTCCGGAGTGAGGCTGTTCCCGAGGATTCAAGGGCAAAAAATACCCGTGAAGAGGAGCAACCTGCGAACGGCTCTGATTTTTTTTTGGGGGGGAGGCAGCGGCACTGAACTGTAACCTGGGTGTGGAGGTGTGTGGTCGGGACGGTGTCGTGGGGCATCGTGCCAGGGGGGTCGCCTGCCTAGCCCAGCATCCCTGGGGTGTAGGAAAGCTAATGACTGCTGCTAATTACTGGCCTGGTTTACAGAGGAGGCTGATTTCATGTGGATGTTGGGAGATGGGGGGGAGCGTGGAGAGGCGCTCTTCCAGATCAGCGTGCTGGGGACAAGGGGGATGGCAGCCATCGGTGCCACCTTCCAGCCACCTGTGCCACCTTCCAGCCGTTGACGCTGAAGGCTCAGAAACGGGGTGACCTCCCCAGGGTGTCCCTCTGTACAGCCTTGCTGGCGGGGAGCTGTGGTACCTCGGGTCTGGGAGACTGTGATTAGCAGGGGCAGGACCTGGGGTTAAGATGTGGGGCTTGCTAGAGCTGGTCTTAAAAGCCTCACCAGTTGGGCTTGCCACTGATCTGCCGTGGAAAAAGTTTTAATCATGGGCTTCAGAAACCTCACCCCAGTTCTGAGGTTTGGGGTGTTTTGATCATTTGATTGAGGTTTTTTCTCCTCTAAAAAATCCGTAAAGTATTTGCAGGGATTCACCACACACCAAACCTTGCCTTTCCATCCCTCTGCAGGGGAAAGAACCATTTTTATGATCTTTTTATTAAGAAAACCAGAGAAAAACATTCCTTTTATCTTTTCCAGTAAAACTGAAGTGCTAACAGGGCTTTCTGGGTGAAAAACGTCTCTTCCAGAGCTAGGCACTTTGGCCAAAAATAACTTTTTTTAAACCATGAAAATCTTTGACCGCTTTTGTTGGGCGAATCACTCATCTTGGTTTCTTTCCCGCAGGAGCGGGCAGGCGGTGGGCAACCAGAGCAGGAGGTTTGTTTCCAGAGGGGAAACTTCGTTCCACAGCAACAATCCAGGTGGATGCTCTTGACTGCTTGTTTCTGGCCAGGCTTTATAAATCAGATCTTAAATAAAGTGCTGAGGAAAAGGGAGAATTTTCCTGCTGAAGTCCCCCTGGGGTGCAAATGCCCCTGGAAAAAATGAGGGATAAATTTTCTTTATATTCCCATGTGTGTGCTTCTATCCAGTGTGTACATGGCAGGGAGAAGCTGAACCAGGTGGGTTTGGGGTGGGAGCAGCGCCGGTGGGTGCCTGTCCCTGCCAGTCCCAAGAGCAGCTGCCAGGGCTGCCGTTGTCCTTTAATGTTGCACTTTTTGGGCCCTGGAGAAACCCCGGTGTCCTGAGGATAGCGGTGCTGGGGCTGTCCCCCTGCCAGCAGCAGGGTGGTTTTCTCCTTGGCGTGTGTAACTACTGTTTGCAAAGCGCTTAAGCAGCCCGTGTAATCTACCGCTAAGACGCTCCTTATCTGGCATTATAAACCCGCGCCGGTGCGCGGGCGGCCGGGACGAGAGCGTTTCTGCTCATTTCTATCCTTCTGCTCGTTTTCCCCTCTCCGTCTGGTCCACATCCCGCTTCCCTTACCTGGACACTCTAGGATTGCAGCCTGGCAGGAGGCAGCTGGACATCCATAAAGCTCATCCCTCCTTGGACTCGTCCTAAAGGCTCACCTGGGCTGTCAGTAAGTGGGAATTGCCAGGAAAATCCCCCGTTGAAGCTTTTAGGCTGGGTTGTGGCTTCGTCCCCTCTGGCACCAGGCTTCGGTCCCTGCTCGAGGAGCACCTCAGAGGTGGGACGCGCAGGGAGCCGTGACCCGGTACAATGGGTCCTTTGCACCTTGGGATGGCTCTTCCCCCATTCCAGCACTCCCAACTCTTTGCAGATATTTCCAGTTGTGGTTTGGGTTGCTGCTGTTCAGAGCTGATAAAGGCAGCGGTGCGGAGGGAGGTGTTTAAAGGCCGTTTTTTCACACCAGTTACTTTTTAATTTTCAAAGCAAGCTCCCCCGCCTTAAGCTCGCGGTTGTCTCTTGAATAATATGGTGGCATTAATCTCCTCTCTAAGGATGTGCTTAGCTCAGTGCTTTTAGATCTGCAGCCCTCTAAATATTACTAGCGGAGTGAAGGGGATTCCCTCTAGAGGGAACTTAAACCTATTAATAATAATTTGGCTGCCTTTTGTGCATCTTTTACAGGTAATCTGCGATTTCCGGGGCTGCAGGGCATCGGGTAGTGACCGCTGAGGATGCGTGAGGTGTGGGAGAGATAGCAGGCATGGTGGTGTGAGCACCGTGGCCCCGCTGGGGACCTGGGTCCCAGCCTGGCCGAATTTAGACCTTCCAGCCATCAAATGTCTGAGTGGGAGATGAAGTGGATGCGTTGGTGGGTGCCGAGCCAGCCGCGTCCTCTGCGGTGGTCGGATGCGCGAAGGGAAGCGTTGGAACGAGCAGAAGCAATCGCAAATCGCTGAGCTGGGCAATACAATTTAGCATTCTGCCTCTAAATCCTCCTCCATCCAGGCTTAACCCCCAGGGCTGGCTTACGTGGGGAAGTGGAGCTGGCGCGGCGGAGGCGAGGTGATTACCCAGCGGTGCCGGAGCGGGATGACCTGTCCGGCTGCCGTGTTTAGGATGTGGCCCCATCTCTATGGGTTGAATGTTGGGGGTCTGTGAGCTGCCAGGGTTGGGTCAGGGTCCTTGTCCGTGCGGTGGGGAGCCGGTCTCGGGGTCTGTCTGCCAGGGATGTCGATGCTTGCTCCCTCCCCTGCAGCCCTTTCTGAAGTGCCGCAAGGGAGATGCGTGAGCGATTTCTTGCTGTGTCACAGCCGTGGGCTGTGGGGTTGGGACAGCTGATTTATCTGACAGCTGGGACTCGTGAACTGCCTGATCTTCGCTGCCTGCACCTGTGGCTGGACCTGTTGCACCCCCCGATAAATCAAACCCTGCTGCGGTTGTCTGCTGGGACCGCCGACCCTTCCCTCTCCTCCGGATCTGCTTGCACTTCCTTGCTTATATTTAATCCTCCCATTGCATCCCTGCAAAATCCCACCGGAGGTTAAAGGAAGAAGGCTGCAAGCTGCTGACAGAGACGATTTCATCCTCTCTTGTCCCCTCCGGTGCCCCTCTGCCTTTCTGGGGTGCAGTGGTTTCCTGAGGAGCATTTGTGGCCCAAAGTGCACCGGAGCACGGATTTAGAAAAGGTTTTCAACCATTTTCCCCGTTCTCCTACAGCTGTCTTAGATTTGAAGTGCTGATAGTAAAGAGCTTCCCTGGCCACCAGTTGCGCTTCTCGCCTGCGCCGGGGTCGGATGCGGCCCCGCAGGGTGCCCCGGGCTCCCGGCCGAGCCGGGGAAGCTGCTTGGATGCTGATTGTGTTTGTCAGGGCAGCCGGATTAAGAGTGCTGTGGCTAAGCCTCCTCACCGAGCCTCCTCTCTAGCAGAGCCTGGGCCAGGGCTTTGCTCAGAAACTCACCAGAAAAGACCATTTTGGGGGCTTTTTCTCTTGTGGTCCTTGACATGCAGCTGGGGCTGCGCACCCGTCCGTGCGATAGGAGCCTGCCAGCACTGTACGGTGTTTCTGGGGGCCTGCGTGTGGGACTCAGACTGACATTTCCAGCTGATGCCTTTTAAATAACCACTGTGGTTTTAAAAGGCACCTGAGCAGCTTCGAAAAATCAGGTTAAAAGGAAGTTTGACTCTGGCTGTGACCTTGCCAGCTCTTGTGGGTTTTTTTCTATTTTACCATCATGTTTCCCTTTTTGTTTTAGAAAAGCTCTTGGTCTCAAGGACTTGTTTTGTGCTCTTGGACCTAAACGTGCTTCCTTTTCTGGCATGGAGCTATCTGCTCTCCCACTGCTGCCGAGGATGCGCAGGGATTTGCTGGGCAGCGTGCAGCCAGCACCCACCCACTTGTGCTGAAAGCCCTGAGCGGCAGCATCCCCACCCCACAGCGTCGCCCCGAACCCCTCAGCATCCTCTGTGTGGAGGGTTTGCTCCAGCAGCGGACCGGCAGAGCAGGATTCCTGCCTGCTTTCTGCCTCGGCAGCGGGTTCCTGGGGCGGGATGCTGCCTGCCCCTGTCCCGGCTCACACCTGGCCGTTCGGGGGTCTGGCACTGGTCCCCTGCCCCGGCAGGCGTTGCCTTCGTGCTTTGACGTGGCAGCCTCCCTCTGTGGGGAGAGTCGGCTGGCATCTGCCCAGAGATGCTGTCTCCAAAGCCTGGTCATTAAGTACCGTAATTAAAAGCTTTTAGAAGAGGATGGACTAATGAAGCCCTCTTGGAAATGACAGGTGATGTAGGTGCGGGGCCCCGTTCCCCTCTGCTCTGTCTGGTGGAGGGTGGATGGACAGGCGGTCCTGCCCGTCGGCCACCGGCTCCGGCACTTGGCATCAAACCTCCTGGCTGTCACCTGCCCACCCCTCACCATGGGAATGCGGCTGCCAGCACCCAGCGCTTCTGAAAGACGGAAGAAGCAGAGAGGGAGCGGGATGGCATGGCCAGGATGCTCAATAACACGGTCCCGGCTCTCCGCATCCCTAGGGATGGTATCTGGGCAGCAGAGCCTCCTTCTCCACGGGCACGTGCCTGAAAGCAACATCCCCGTGTGCTTCTCCTTTGAGTCCTGCCTGGAGATCACCCGTGTGTGCGAAGATTAATTACAAATTGATAGAATGAGGTGCTCCGCCGTGCCTGGCACAGCGGCAGCGGGGTTGCTGGTGGGTGATGGAGGTGGCAATGGAGGCTGGCTGCCAGCGGTGTGCACGGGGTCCGGGCAAAGTAGTGCTGTGCCGGTGGGCTCGGGAAGCGGAGTGTGGAGCGGGGCTTGCTGCAGGGAAGGGCAGGGATGACAGGATTACCCTGCCAAGCCCTAGCCTGTAATCCACGGTACGGTTCAGCCAGCCACGTTTAATCCCGTTACGTGCCTGGCTAGTGTCTGTAGGGCGGGCGCTCGGCCGTGGTGCCGGCGGGGCACAGGGAGCTCTCTCTGGGGAGGAGCAGGGACCTCTGCCCTTGTTCCAGTGGTGGGTTTGGGAACGTTGCTGCAAGCCACTGTGCCACCACTTTTTTTTTTTTCCCTTAAACACATTGTCCGTATCAGTGTCTCCCTGAGTGGCTTGACCTCCTGGCAAGCAGTCCTCATCCTTTTTTATTTTATTTTTTTCTCTTCTTTTAAGTGGACTGTTCACAGGGAAAGGAAAAGTATTCCCAAGGTCCCTTTGGCTCCATGTGGGCGCTCCCACATGCCCGGTGCCTCTCAGTGACCTTGGCTGGTGTCTCCTGGCTCGGCCTCACGCCGCCCAGCTGGCCGGCTGCCCGCGTCCCTCCCTGCCAGCCAGACTGGGCGATGGGGGGCTCAGACCCCCTGCACCCATTCTCCTTGCTGCAGCCTGGCTCCCACTGGGCGCCTGCAAACGGGAGGAGCGGGGCTGCTTGGTGCAACAGGGACTCAGAGGGGGCTGGGGGCTTCTCCCATAGCCCCCCAGTGATGCTGCCATGCGCTGGGCGTGCACTGCAGCCGGAGTCCCGCAGCACGCGTGCGCGCCGCACTCCCGCCCCAGTGCCGTCGGGAGCTCGTAGCACTCTTGTGCAAGCCCTGGCACGCCAGCGAGCTCGCTGAGGCATCTACCAGGGCCGCCGCGCTGGCGTAAATAACAGCAGCGGCGTCACTACCGACACCGTTCCTCCTTGCTCATCCCAACTCTCTCTCACAGGGTGCCGTGCGGAGCCGGGGGACTGGGGCGCCCCGGGCAGCTGCCATGCCCGCGCAGCCACTGCCAGCCGTGCCGAGGCCGCCCGCCGCCCCCTTGCCCCTCTGAGGCCATGGGGCTGCTGCTGCCGCCGCTGCTGCCGCTGCGGGGATTTCGGCTCGGCAAGGGGACTCTCGGTGCATCTGCCATGGTGACATGAAGCAGACAGCGAGGGACGCCAGACTGCTGGAGGGGAGAGAGCCTGCACAAGGCAGCCTGCTAGTATTTTAATTTATTAGTAGTATTCAATTTTATCTTACCTAGTTTTGTGGGTTGGTTGGTTGCTTCTTCCCCTCCCCGGGGCTCGTGAGGGGAGGGGGCGGGCAGGGGAGAGGGGCCCCCCCTCGCCCCGCGGATGCAAGGATGACTGTGCTGGCCAGGGCCCGGCGGGGTATCCGGCAGCTCTCTCCGCAGGCGGTGTTGCTCCTGCTCTTCGTCTTCTGCCTGCTCAGTGTTTTCATCTCTGCATATTATTTATATGGGTGGAAAAGAGGCTTGGAGCCTTCCGGGGACGCGGCGGGGCCAGACTGTGACGAGCCCAAGGTCGCCCCTTCCCGCTTGCTGCCGCTGAAGACCCTCAAGGTGGCCGACTCCTCCCGCACGGACCCCTTGGTGCTGGTCTTCGTGGAGAGCCTCTACTCCCAGCTGGGCCAGGAGATCGTGGCCATTTTAGAGTCGAGCCGCTTCAAATACAGGACGGAGATCGCCCCGGGAAAGGGGGACATGCCCACGCTGACCGACAAGGACCGGGGACGCTTTGCGCTCATCATCTATGAGAACATCCTCAAGTATGTCAACCTGGACGCCTGGAACCGGGAGCTGCTGGACAAGTACTGCGTGGAGTACGGCGTAGGCATCATCGGCTTCTTTAAGGTAATGGAGTGCATGGGGTGAGTCGAGACCCCGTGGCCAGGCTGAGTGTGAGCGGGGGGCTCTGGGGTCCCACTTTCCTCCTCTTGCTTTCTGCAAGCAGCCCCCAGTTGGTGTGGAGCCGGCCCACAGCCTGGCATGGGGCACAGGCTTCTAGCAGGGGACGCCATCTTAGCCCTGTGGAAGGGCTGTGCATCCCCTGGGTGTTTTGGGGATAGAAACACCCCTCTGATGTCAGTCCAGTTGTTTTCAGCATCCAATTTCCTGGTAGTGGCCTTTGCTGGGGTTCACCAAAAGCGTGAGCAGGTATTTTGTGCAGCAGCCCCCTGCCCTTCTTCTCCTCAGGGTTCAGAGCCCCAGGGAACTTTGTACGTTAAACGTGAGCAGAATTGAGCGTGTGACGGGTATGAGGGTGTGGGAGAGGAAGGAGGGGACCCAGCACCCAGATTTCGGGGTGGTGAGCCAGCTACCGTTGGTGCCCCTGGTGAGCCCCGGCCTGCACAGCCAGGCTGGGCACCTGGCGTGTCTTTCAAGGCCTCCATCCCTGGTGTCCTGTCTCCTCCAGTTCCCATCTCTCCTCGCGCAGGCCAACGAGAACAGCCTGCTGAGCGCCCAGCTGAAGGGCTTCCCCCTCTTCCTCCACTCCAACCTGGCGCTGAAGGACTGCAGCATCAACCCCAAGTCGCCCCTGCTGTACATCACGCGCCCCAGCGAGGTGGAGAAGGGCGTGCTCCCCGGGGAGGACTGGACCGTCTTCCAATCCAACCACTCCACCTACGAGCCAGTTCTCCTGGCCAAGACCAAGTCGGCTGAGTCCATCCCGCACATGAGCGTGGACGCGGCGCTGCACACCACCGTGATGCAGGACCTGGGCCTCCACGACGGCATCCAGAGGGTGCTTTTTGGCAACAACCTCAACTTCTGGCTGCACAAGCTGGTCTTCGTGGACTCCGTCTCCTTCCTGACGGGCAAGAGGCTCTCCCTGCCCCTCGACCGCTACATCCTGGTGGACATTGACGACATCTTTGTGGGCAAGGAGGGCACGCGCATGAAAGTGGAAGATGTCAAGGTGCGGCTGTGATGTCTTTGTTGCTGCTCTGGGATGCTCCAGGGATGAGCTTTCCTGCCCCCAGAGCATCCCCTGGCCCCCTGGGAGCCCCTCTGCAAAGCTCTCAGGGACACAGCTCCTCACCCTGGCGTGGCAGCTGTCCCTGCACGCGTGCTGAGGACGTCTTGCTTTCTCTCCCTCTCCCCCAGGCGCTGTTTGACACGCAGAATGAGCTGCGCACCCACATCCCGAACTTCACCTTCAACCTGGGATACTCAGGGAAATTCTTCCACACGGGTGAGGAGGGCGAGGGCATCGCTTTGCGTGTTGGCGCCGTATGGCTGGTGCTGGGGTGCGAGCCAGTGTTCAAAAAGGCCTCGGGCATCCCACCCTGCTACCCCTGGTCACCGAAGGGGGCTCCCCCTCCCTCTACCTCAGCTGCTTGCGCGCCGCTCTGCGTGCCTGGCAGTGACGGCGAGCGTCCTGCCCGCAGGTACCGATGCCGAGGACGAAGGTGATGACCTGCTCCTGTCCTACGTGAGGGAGTTCTGGTGGTTCCCCCACATGTGGAGCCACATGCAGCCTCATCTCTTCCACAACCAGTCGGTTCTGGCCGAGCAGATGACCTTAAACAAGAAATTCGCTGTCGTGAGTAAGATGCCGCTTGTGGGGTTGCTCGTGGTGGGGGAAGGATGGGAGAAGGGAGGCGAAAAGGCTTCCTGGGGGAGCCAGGTGATGGTCTCTGCTTGCTGGAGCAAAGTGACCTGGTGACGTTAAGTCATGTCCCCCACGTTGCAGCTGGGCGGTTAAATCCATTTGGAAGCCGATACCTGGAGCAAAAGGATTTTTATCTGAAGCGGGATCCTGGCGTGGTGGCCATGTGCCGGGCGGCTCCGGCTGATGGAAACTCCCTCTGCAGGCTGAGCTGTGGGGGACATGTTTGGTTTATAAAGGCAGGCTCTGAACTTCAGCTTGATACGGGGTTGTCCATCCTCTTGGACCCTTCTTGTCTGCCTTGGATAAAGCCAGCGTTGAGACCAGATCGTGCTGTGATTGACTGGTTTGCTCACAGCTGTCTGGAATCTAAACAAGTAAAGCCAGACCCAGTAATAATAAGTGGGTCCTATGGCCTAAGAGAGGGATCTTCAGGCTAACTTGAATTAATTGTCTGATAATTAGAGGTGCTTAATTAGAAAGAGACTGGACTATCCCTTCTTGGGATGGGCAGCTGTCCAGCTCAGAATTTCCAGGCTGTTGTGTATCTCCTGATATAAACCAGTTTACAGTCCCATACAGATATATCTCTTCATTCACCCCTGAAAAGCTTTGCTGCTGTTGTTCTTTTGGTGACAGCAGAAGTGGCAGGGATGAGGATGGTCCACGTGAAGCAGAGGAGCGAGTGTCCACCCAGCACATCTGCTCCTGGGCTCCCTTTCATGGAGACAGCCCTAGTTAGGAGAGGATGCACGGGCACAGCCCTGCCCTGGTTGCTCTCCAGAGGCATGAATAGACAGTTTGTAGTTGGGAATGGCCAGTCCCTTGGGGAGAGATTGGTTTGGGGGTCTCCACAGTCACCCAGTCCCTGCTCTCTTCTCTGCAGGAGCATGGCATCCCCACTGACATGGGGTACGCTGTGGCCCCCCACCACTCAGGCGTGTACCCTGTCCATGTGCAGTTGTACGAAGCTTGGAAGCAGGTTTGGTCAATCAAAGTGACGAGCACGGAGGAGTACCCCCACCTGAAACCCGCTCGCTATCGCCGTGGCTTCATCCACAATGGCATCATGGTAGGTGGCCAGGCTTTAACTCTGGTGCTTCTCTCCTCTTGCCTCCTCCACCAGAACCTCGGCAAATGGTTTCTGGGCGGCTTGGATGCTTCATTTTGAGGGGGCTGTGCCCTCTGCTCGTCCTGCATGGAGGAAGCTTGTGTGAGGACAATTTTTAGCTTCTCCATCTGTCCACCTCCGTCCCTTGTGGGCAGCAGGATTCAAGTTGAGAGTGTTGACGGGTAGTGGAGCTGGTCCTGATCTCTGAGGGGTTAAGGACCCCCTTTTGTTTTGGGAGGAGAAGGGAAGCCTGGATGCCTGGAGGAGGTCTTGTGGCCACTTCATTGCCCTGGCTCCTCCACTTGCTCCATCTGTATCTTTCTCCTGCCCCAGGTACTCCCCCGGCAAACCTGCGGCCTCTTCACGCACACCATCTTCTACAACGAATATCCCGGTGGCTCCAGTGAGCTGGACAAAATCATCAACGGGGGTGAACTGTTCCTGACTGTGCTCCTCAACCCTGTGAGTACTGCCATCCCCCAGGGAAGGACAGACAGGCGTCCCACCACTGTGGGAGTTGTCCCTGATGTCCTCAGCCAGGGTGGGAGCCATTTGCATGGGACAGCTGCCGGATGAGGCTCCGCTAACCCCTGCTCTGTTGTCTCTGCTTCAGATCAGCATCTTCATGACCCATCTGTCCAATTACGGCAACGACCGCCTGGGCTTGTACACCTTCAAGCACCTGGTCCGCTTCCTCAACTCCTGGACCAACTTGAAGCTGCAGACGTTGCCACCTGTGCAGCTGGCACAGAAATACTTCCAGATCTTCTCTGAGGAGAAGGACCCACTGTGGCAGGTACCCCCCGGGCCTGGAATGGGAGGAACAGCCCCGTTTATTGTGCTGGGAGGGGGAAGTGGGGTACAGCTGACCCCCTCTGAGCAGGAGGTTGGACTAAGTGACCTCCTCAGGTCCCTTCCAGCCTGGATTTCCTTCAGATATCCTGGGTAAGCAGTGGTTTTTCACCTCTCTCTGGTTCTGTGGGCGGTGCCAGGAAGGAGTTTGTCCCATAGACCTGGAGATAAGCCCCACCTTTGCCCTGCCCGCTGAGCAGCGTGGCCTCCCCCTGTGTCTGCTCTGGGTGGAGAGGCTGAGCAGTGGTGCGTGGTCCTGTCCAGGCTGCCCTGTCTCTAATCCACCCCGCTGCGTTTCAGGATCCCTGTGAAGACAAACGACACAAAGACATTTGGTCCAAAGAAAAGACCTGTGACCGATTCCCAAAGCTTCTCATCATCGGGCCTCAAAAAACAGGTGCTTCCCTTCACCCTCAGTGCCATGAGTGTGCTGGGAGGTTTGCTGGATCCTTCACACCCCCAAAGAGCCTCTCTCAGCCCTCCTGCCTTGAAGCAGAGCTCAGAGGGAGGTTTGGCCCAAGTCAGCTCTCGCTTTCTGTCTGTCCGAAGGAACAACTGCCCTTTATCTCTTCTTGGGGATGCACCCAGACCTGAGCAGCAACTACCCCAGCTCAGAGACCTTCGAGGAGATACAGTTCTTCAACGGACACAACTATCACAAGGGCATCGACTGGTAGGTCTCCCTGCCGCCAGGTCTGAGCCGGGAGCGCCAGTTCCTTCGGGAACAGGAGCAGTGGTGCCACGGGGTTTCCTGTCAGCCTCACAGATGCCGAGCTCTTGGCAGAGGGTACCTGGGTACTGCAAGGTGGGGTGAATCCTGCCTGGGCTTTGCACTGGGCAAGGGCATGCTCATGCACTGCCTTCAGGCCATCACACCACCACGGTTTGCCCTTGAGATGTCCTGAATGCAAAGGCCACTTGCCAGGATTCAGAAGTGCCCTCAGCAGAAGCTGGATGCGTGTGTGTCCATCTGTTACCCCCTGGTTTTAGGGTCTTCCTGGGGAATCTGGTGAGGACTGGCCCTCCAAAATGGCTGGAAGGGATTGTGGTGCGCCAGGCTGTGCATCAGACCTGGAGGGACTCTGCAGGATTAGTGTGTAGTACAAAGTGTCTGACATGTCACCTGCAAGGGGGGATGCTGGGGACATCTCATGGTGCCCATCCACATGCCTCACGCTCTGCCTCCCCCAGGTACATGGAGTTCTTCCCCATCCCCTCCAACACCACCTCTGACTTCTACTTCGAGAAAAGTGCCAACTACTTTGACTCAGAAGTGGCTCCCCGGCGAGCTGCGGCCCTGCTCTCCAGGGCCAAAGTCATCACCATCCTCATCAACCCTGCAGATCGAGCCTACTCCTGGTACCAGGTAAGCTTCTCGCCTCTGCCTCTCCCCTGGCTTGGGCAGCCCCGTGGGGTGGTGGGCAAGGGGCTTCCCTCATTCAGCTTGGTTTGGGAGGTGGAGTAGCTGTGGATGCTGCACTTCTTGGCTGAATGAGACACGCAAGGATACGGCGTGGTGGCCTGGGAGCTGCGGTGCCTTGTGGACAGCCCAGGATTTGGGTTGCCCCAGGAACAAACCTGCCTTGCTCATGCCTGACAGCACCAGCGAGCTCACGACGACCCAGTCGCCCTGAAATACACCTTCCACGAGGTGATCACGGCTGGACCTGAGGCCGCTCCGAAGCTCCGGACCCTGCAGAACCGCTGCCTGGTGCCAGGCTGGTACGCCACCCACATCGAGCGCTGGCTGAACAGCTACCACGCCAACCAGGTAGGGATAGCAGCACCTCCTACAGTGGCAGCAACCTGGGGAGCCCCCCTTGCCCCAGCAAGGAAGCGAGGGGAAGAGAGCTTGGGTCCCATGTCAGCTGCGAGGGTGCTCCTTTGGGAGCTGCTTTTCTTCTACCTTAATAACCACGAGGAGAAGCGTAAAAGTACTTGGGGAAGGTGCAGAGGGGAAAGATTGTGCAGGAAGGAAACCCTTGTAGTGTGACATTGATGATGGACGATGCACAGAGATGTCCTTGGGCTGGTAGGTCCTTCTGCTGGTCCTCTGGCAAAGCAGGGTTGAAAGGGGCCGTGGGGTGACCACTTGCCAGCTGCTGTCGGCTGTAGACCCCCGCGGGGCTGCCCTGTCTGGTGACACTGCGGCATAGAAGCAGGACAAAAATAGCAGGCAGAGCTGCCCTTGGTTCGAGCTGCCTGCGGGAGAACTGGGGACTGGATGCTACCCCCGCTGTGACCCGCGCAGTGGAGCGCTGCTGGCAGCGTACAGGCTCAGTCCCTGAATGATTTTTCCACCGTCGTTTAACTTTATAAAATCTATTAGTTGTCTGCTTCTGGTGTAATTGCTGTAATGCAATCCTGGCTGGCTGTGGGCTGGGCGGCCCTGAGCTGAAGCTCTGATGTTGTCCTGGATCAATCCTGGACCTGGTTTTTTATTTGCATTTAATTTTGCAACACGCAGTGTAAGCGAACACCAGGGCACATTAGCCCGGGGACCCTGCAAAAGGGCTGGTGGCAAATTTGACTCCAAGGTGGCAAAAAATTTGGCAAAAGGTGTGGTGAAGGTGTCGTTGTGCCCCAGGAGAGCGGGGCTGGGAGCCAGCGGCACCTCACGACCCTGCCTTGCTCCTTGCAGATCCTGGTCCTGGACGGCAAGCTGCTCCGAACAGAACCTGCCAAAGTGATGGAGACGGTCCAGAAGTTCCTCGGTGTGACCAACTTCATCGATTATCACAAGACCCTGGCGTGAGTCCTTCCCGGTGCTTCTCCTTCCTCCAAGTGCAGTGGGTTGCCCCGGGGACACCCAGCGCTGTCCCAGGGCAGCTCCCAGCCCTGGAGCTGCCACTGGTTTTGATGAGACCAGGGTTTCACCCGAGGCCGGAACAGCAGCTCCTCGTTGCTGTGTCCTATGCTGAGGTAGCTGCAGTCAGAAATAGCATTCAACAAGCACCCTGCTTTGCTGTGCTCATCCAGGCACCATGAGGGGGACGGTGGTGTCACCCTGGGCAGCCCAGGAGCCACCCTGGGCTCCAGGAGAGGAGTTCAGGGTCCATTCGTGCCACTTGTTGATCTCTGGCACTGTGGCTCCTCGTGCGCTCGCTGCAGAGAGCGGCTCTTGCTGCGTGCTGTGTGGCACCTCTGCGAGTCTCGCCTTGCTCTGAGCCTTCCCCACCACGGGAAGCAGGAGACTCCAGAGCTCCTAGAAAAAATTATAGTTTACCTCTGCGCTGCTCTTGCCTGTGTATATGGCCACTATGAGTCTGCACCCAGGTGTCGTGGGGCTCTTGAGGGCATCCAGGGCCAAAGGTTCCACAGAAAATAATGATTAAACCCACACAGAGCCCTGTGCTCCCTCAGCAGGGCGATGCGGTGATGAATGAACCTTGTTGGGCTGCTTACTGTGTGGCAACCTGTTGTACAAGGGGCTGTGAATTAGAAAGAGGTGGAGAAATGCCCCCGCGCAGGGCTGGGCAGCGGCGGGGCTTGTCGTGCAGCGTGTTTGCCTGCAGCAGGCGTGGAGGAGCGAGACAGGTGAGGCAGAGCTCTCCCTTCGCAGGTTTGATCCGAAGAAAGGATTCTGGTGTCAGCTTCTGGATGGAGGGAAAACAAAATGCTTGGGAAAGAGCAAAGGGAGGAAGTACCCTGAGATGGATTCAGATGTGAGTATGCAGAAAGCCTCCCGGGACGGTCCCGAGGAGGGCCGGAGAGGTCGCGGCGGGGTGGTGGGCACAGGGCTGGTCCCCCTGACCCTCCAGTCTGTTCTTCTCCCATTGCAGTCGCGCGCTTTCCTGCGGGACTATTACAGGGACCATAACATAGAGCTCTCCAAGCTGCTGTACAAAATGGGGCAGACGCTGCCCACCTGGCTGCGGGAGGAGCTGCAGAGCACCAGGTAGCTGTCGCCCGCTGCCCGCCCAGCAATACCCAAGCGGGACCTTCCTCAGCAATACCCGGCCGCGGCGTCGGAGGGGACCCCCAGGAGCGGACGGCTGCACCGCAGGCTGCCCGAGCGGCGGCCCAACCCTGCGCTGCCACCTCTTTGCCTACCCCACACCCGTTTCTCTTCATTTTATTTTTCCTTTTTAATCCCTGGGCCTATTGGCGAGGTCCCTTCCCGCCCTGCTCCAACATGGAGAAGTGGCACAAATTCCCCCTTTCTCTGCCTAAAACGGGCTCCAGCTCGCCTGGGGCTGAGGGCAGCAGCAGAGCCGTCCCTCAGCTCCTGGTCCGAGGGCGGAGGAGCCGCTCTGGGCACGCTGGAGGTGACTGTGCTGAGCTGGAGCAGAGGAACGGAGCTGGTGGAGACCCGAAGCACAGAGGGACCCAGACCCACTCCTGCCGTCGGCCCTGTGGCAGGAAACAGGAGAGTTTGCTGAATTCCCCCTTCACGTACTTGGAAAAGCTGCAAGCAAGGCAGATTTTTCTTTCAAAGACTCGGGCACCATTTCTTTTGTCATTTCCAATGGTTTTCAAGCTCCTCAACCTCTTGCTCCCCCTCTGCGGGCAGCGCAGTGGGACCGCAGCCGAGGAGAGAGGGCCGACGTGCTGGTCCCGGGGCGCTGGCCCCGGCATGGTCCCGTCCCCGCAAACCCACCCTGCAATCCTGTACACGCGTGGTGTTTCCTGTGGTAAAGCCGAGAGGTGCCCAGTGTCCCCGGGCACGGAGGAGAGCCGGCCCTTGGGGACAGGGCAGACGTTGGGATAACGGCAATCAGAATGATGCTGAGAACTTCAAACCTCTTGAATATTAAAAGCAAAAGTATTTTAATAATGTTGGGGTCGGGGGGTGGGGGGGTTCGTTTGGTTCCCATTTTGCAGGGAGTTGTTTTTCTTCGGTGCCAGAATTTGTACCTAAACCCCGAGGGTTTTTCATGGTCTCTTTGGTTGTTAAATGTGACGTGGACGAAGGTCAGTGGGAGGCGGGGGACGGTTTCCCAGCCGGAGATGCGTCTTTATGCTGGTCGTGCCGTACGGAGCAGCCCCAGCTCTGCCTCTCCTGCACCCGGTCCTGTCCCCTGGGTTTTGCTGCCGGGGCTGGCAAGTGAGACATTATGGATTTACCGGGACAAAGGGGCAAATTTCCCCTTGGATGGAGCTGCTATGCAGGACGTGGGATGGCAGCGGTTGCTGCCAGGGATGGACATGGTACCTGGGATGCCGCCCTCGCCTCCGGAGCGGGGCCGGGGCAGCGAGGAGGGGAACTCGGCGTTTCACCCTTGGTGAGGGAGGGGCCCCGCTGGCATTGGGGGTTCCCACCCCATTATTGCAGGAGCCCCTCTACCGTGTGTGGGGCTGGGGAGGGCACCTCTGCCCCTCCCTGTGGTTGTGTTGGGAAAGGCTCCCGGGCACTGGTGTGAGGTCCTGTTGAACTCAATGGCTAATAAATCACGGGGCTCTGGTTTTACTTGCTGGTTCTTGCCTGTTTCTTTCCACACTGGCATGATCCAACCGTCCCCCCGGGGGTCCTGTCTGCTTTTGAGGGCTTTCGGGCCCATCTTTTGGGGAGATTTGGGAAGAAAGGGGGCGTGCATGGGAGCAGCCCTCTGTGCACGAGGTGGCAGCAGCCGTCTAGTCCCAGATCCGGCCACGCTGCACAGCTGCCTGCGGCCTCGTGTTCCTGGGATGGGGCCCACCGCCAGCCGGGACAGCGTCCAGCATTGACTGTGGTAGCACTGGGCAGGGATTTGGGGTGGGGGGCCAGGGGGATCCCCGCTTGCCTTCTCCCCCCTGCCTGCTTAGCCAGTCCCTGCCTGCCAGAGCCTGCCCGCCCGTCTGCTGCCTCCCCGCCGCCTTCCGCAGCCTGGCCCCTGCGCAATGCTGGAGGAAACGAAGACGGAGCCTAATTAATCCCAGCCGGGTTTGTTTGAACCTGTCAGAGTGACAAACGATGTGCGGTGCCGCAGGAGCCGCTGGACGGAGGAGAGGAGGCTGCAAGGGGAGAGCTGTGGGCTGTCTGCCTGGACAAGGAGGCTTTGAATGTTTGGCCGTGCTGGAGCAAAGCCAGGCTGTGCACCCTGCGCTGTTACCCCGTGGATCCCGGACCCCGAAGGGAGCAGTGGGGCTGTGCCTGGGGCTGGCCCCCCAGCCTCCATCGTCCCCATCCAGCCCTGGGTGATGGGCAACCTGCCCCAGCTTGGCCCTGGGCTGCCCCAGGTGAGACCAGCTGCTGCCCAGCTTGGCTCTGAGTTAATTACTTGTTAATTAACTGGGCCGGGAGCACAGCTCAGCCCTATGCAATGGCCCTGGGGTGCCTGGGAGGATGAGGAGGGCTCTGCCCTTCCATGGTCATGGGATAGCCTGGGGGAGGAAGGCAGTGGTGGCCATGGTGAGGGTTGGCTTTCCTGCCCACCACAAGCCACTGCAGCATTGGGTCCAGCCCTGGGGGGCTGCTTTCTGCACCTCAATTCATCCTGCAGCCGTGTCCTGACACATCCTGTGTCCGTGCCCCAGCGCGTCCTGCATCCTCCCCAGCTGCTCAGGGATGTGCTGGTGAATCCCTGCTGCGGGAGGGACGTGGAGCCCGGCAGCGCCCAGGCTGCTGTTTGCACGGGGCTGGGTGACGCTGGCCGCGCCGCAGCCCGCGGGGCTGGCAGGGAGGGATGGGGGGAGCGGGTGTGTGGTTTGTCCGGCCGGGTGTGGGGCTGGGTGGATGTGGGTGGCCTGTGGTCCCCCTCCGTGTCCCCAGCACAGCTGCCCAGGACAGGGGCCGCATCCTGCCCCCAGAGCAGTGGGGTGGCTGTGGTCCTGTTCCCCGTGCACCAGCGCTGACACCGAGCACCCACCCTCCCCAGGGCCCTGAGGGCCAGTTCCCGCTGAGGTCCGAGCTGCTGTGCCAGTGCCCCCCCATTTCTGCCCCTCCAAAGAGGTACAGGACAGGGGCCGAGCCTGCCCAGGACCTTGGCGTTGGAAATCCAGCGAGGGAGTCAGGGAGGGCTGTGGAAACGTCTCTCTCGCAGGGAGATGCAAGGGTGCGTTTGCACCCGATAAATAACAGAGATCGTCGACTGCGCAGGAGCCCCCCACTTCCCCGAAAGGCATCCCCGGACCAGATGGCGGGAGGTTAAAACCAGATGATGCAAATATTTCACACTGAGATGGGATTGCGAAAGCAGTGATGGCTTCGCCCTCTTCCACAGCCCCTTCCTCCAGGCTGGGCGCCTCCTCCCGGGGGATGTTGTCCTAGAGTGTGACACACCGGGACCCTGCGGATGGGGAGGTGGCAGAGGTGCTGCTGGCGGGGCTCTGGCTGCTGTCAGGCTCTGGCTGGGATGACGGGACCCTCATGGAGGGGTCAGATTTGGGGCAGCCAAAAGCCTCCTGGGACCCCCATGCAGTGTCACCTGGCAGTGCTGGGAAGGGACAGCGGCCGTGCCAGCCCCTCGGGAGTGCCGTGTCCCTTTCCATGGCCACTGCTGGGATGTGACCTTGGCTCTCCAGCCCTGGCACTTTCTGCATCCTTGTGGGAGCTTGCAACCGGAGAGGGGACAATGCATTGGCAGGGTGGGGGGACAGTTAAAGTCCCCAAGCCCTTGAACAAGAGCCATGAAAAATATTTCTTCTCATGTCTCTTGTGATTTTTGAAGTGACGTGTTTACATTTTGTGATAAAATAACGCTGAATTCTCATGTCTGAAAAATGTCAATGTAATTTTATCGTATGTTCATCTGCCCCTGGATTACAAAGCTGATAGAAATGTTTTTTGTAGAAGTTGTACATTTTCCTGTAAAGATTTATAAGTCTTGTTTTGAATATACAAATGTATAATGCACCTCCTGTGCATTAAAGACGTTTATATATGAGGTATTTACAAGGCCTCACACTGTAAATACGAATCACGCACTTAAATGTCACAGCCTAAAGCAGAAAACACCAAAGATGTAAAATAGACTTGAAATGTCAAAGGACAGATGACAAAAAGATGTTTCTTCCATCCGGGAAAATTGTCTTATAACCAAATTCCTTTAATCCCGGCTTTCTGGTGGCTGTAGTTAACCCAGTTCTGCGACTGGTATTTGTTTTAAAGGGGAGATGTGGTGGTGGGCAGCCTGGGGCTGACACCTCGCGGGGCTTTGCCAGGAGCTGGACCCCTCCAGCCCCACCAAGCTCCCGGGCTGGCGTCCCCCTCAGCATTC
>JAAGAY010007936.1:28961-41885 GCA_011801015.1 Ardeotis arabs
CGACCCCCTCGCCCTGCATCCCGCCGCCCTCCCGCAAGGCGCCTTTGTCCCTTCCAGCCCTGTTTATTATTAAAACCAGGTGTCGGAGCGGCTCCGAGCCCGGAGGGAGCCAGGGCTGCTTCCTGGGGGTCTCAGGGCAAGGCAGCGGAGGTTCGTCCCCCCTCAGAGGGGCCAAACTGGGGACAAACTGGGGGGCAGCTCCAGCTCCCCAAGGAACGGGATTCCCTGGGGACACGGCGCTCAGTGGCTTTCTCGCAGCTGGAGCCGGTGGGGTCAGTGACAAAGGAGCATCCCAGTGTCTTCTGGCTCCCAGCGCAAGCCCTGCCAGCTGGCGATGCTGGAGCCAGGCGGGTTTTCCACGAGTGGAAAAAGATCGGGGCTGAGAAGGTGGCCCGGGTTTAATAATGCAGGGGACAGCTGGGAGGCCGGCGGAGCGAGGCCGGGTTGGGAGGTGCAGGGCAGCTTCAGGACGAGGTGGTGCTGAGCCTCGGAGAAAGGCGAGAGCAGACGTTAAACGAGGCTCCAGACACTGGGGGTGTGCGAAGGGCAGCAAGGGCAGGACGGCTCTGGCTGTCCTGGCAGCTTTTCCTTCAGCAAACGCAGCTTCTAGGCACGTAAATGCAGATACAGCTTCTCTGGGCTCAGGGAGAGACAAAAATTGTGGCAACAGCACGGTCCTGCTGTTGAGGGGCTGGCACTGCTGTGGAGGTGTGACTCAACCCACATAATACATAGGTTTCGACCATTTCAACACTTTTCCTCCTCTTTTTAAGCCCTGTGGTGACTCGGTGCTGTTTGTTTGCTTTCGGGATGCTCCTCACCATGGGCTGCTGGCCTCTCCCATGACGCTGCCTCCCCAAAGACCTTGGAGCTGCCCAGAGCATTCCCCTGTCCTTGTCCCTCCCCAGGACAACCTCTTCTGGCCCTTAGGAAGCGAGGGAGGAGAAACTCAGGAGGCAGGGCTGCTAGGGGGGCTTTCCAGCTTTAGGGATGGGGGAAATGTTACAGGGTTTCCTGCCGTCGCACATCTGGGTTGAGTTTCACTGCTGTTCCCTCCCCGCGCACCACAGGGCCGCTGCTGCCGGAGCTGCTGGGGCTTGGGGAGCCATGATGGTTCCAGCACCAGTGCAGGGAAGGGTGCTCCAGGACGTCTCCCCCCCTTGCATGGGGGGCTCAGTGTGGGGGATAGCCCAGCTCAGCCCCCATCTTCCCAGCCCTTCCTCTGGAGCCAGGCATCGGCAGCTCAGCTCCGGTGACCACCCCGGTGTGCTGGGCTTGCCGCGGCCACCCCTGGGGACCCTTTGGCTCCTCATCCTTCCCAGCCACCTCCATCCACCCGCCCTGTCCTCCCAGCAGCCCACCCCTCACCCAGGCTTGCCGGGATGCTTTCTCCCCACCGTCTCTTCCGTCCTCCCCTACAACTGGGCTGGTGGCCGTGCTGGTGCCAGACCCCACGGCAGAGAGTGGCAATGCCACCACCACACACACACATGGTCCCCTGCAGCACACCATCCCCAGGGCCACCGCGAAGATGGTCTGACTGCCCATCCTGCTCGTCGGGGCTCGTGGTGGGACCGGTGAGCTGAGCAGGAGGACGATGCCGCCGGCAGCCGTGAGAGCTGAGCTGGCTCCCCGCCCAGCTCCAGATGTTGTGCCGAGGAGAGGCCCAGGCATCCAGCTCCCAGCTGCTTGCAGCTCCCAAAAACCACCGGTTCCCCCTCCAGCCCCAGCAAAAAGGATGGTGAAAGCGGGGTTGCCCCTCCCTGCGGCCTGCTCGCTGGCCGGCGCAGCCCTCACACCTCCTGCCCTCGCCGCGGTGCCGCTGCCGTGCAGTGAGCGGGCTGCCCTCGGGGACGGCTCTGCCGCTGGCACGGGGTCCCACTGGCCTGGGTGGGCTGCGAGGGGGCCCTGCGGCACGAAGGTGGGTGCAGCCCATGGGTGCATGGAGGGCTTCATGGGGGGAATTGCACTGGGGAGGGGGCGAGGAGCAGCACAGCGAGCTGGCCCCCCCGGGTCTCTTCCCTGGGCCACACACATCTACATGGATATTTATACAGGATGGGAGCGGAGCATCCAGCCCCGCGTGGCCGTGTGCCTCCCTGTGCACGCCCCCCCCCCCAAAGCCATACGGACCCAACATGAATCAAACGCCTCGGAATGAGCCAGAATAAATATTTTACGGTAAATTACCAAGGCTAATAATTATAAAAATCTGTACTTATGACCCGCAGCCAGGGAAAGATTTCCAAGCAGCTGGTAACCACATGGGCGACGGTGTCGTCCCCCCCCACCCCGCTCCCTGGCCAGGCTGACGGACCCTCCCCGCTCGTGGGGAGCAGCTGGGGGGCAGGGATTGGGGATGTCTGGGGGTGGGTGCCCCCAGCTTCAATGCTGGGGTTGCTGGGGAGGGGCGGGTCTGTCCCCATCCCCACCGTGGCAGAGGGTGTGGGAAGCTCTTGTGGTTTCTTTCCCATCTTCCTCCTCCTCTGTGCTGTAGTTGGGACAGGCGCAGCGGGAGCGTGGGCACATGCCCCCCAGCATCTTTCAGCCCCTTCCTTCTCCTTGCAGACCCCGGTGTGACCGTCACCGCTCTCTGCAGCCCCTCTTCATCGCCCCGGCCATTGCCTTGGCCCCGTCTCGCTCCAGACCTGTTGGAAGGAGGGGAGATGGGAGCAGCCTGGCCCCACTCAGTGCTCCCCCCTTCCCTCAGCCTTCTTCCCTTTTTCCCTGCCCCAATTCAGAGAAAAATCAGCTGAATTTCAGGTCAGCACCCAGCTCTGCCCTGCTTTGCTCCTCCAGGCCGGTGACTCAGACAACCGACAGCGGCTGCATCCGTGGCTCCGGCCCCGCTTGGCTCAGCTCCCACCCGGCACGGCTTCAGCAACAATGGTGTTGGCCTTGGGCGTGCTGACACGGGGCGGCGGGCTGCCCCCACACCCATCAGGGTTGGATTTAGGGGTCAGAGCAGGGAGGGAGAGAAGAGGGGGGGAGCCCCATCACTTGTCCCCAACTGGGGGGCTCAGAAGTGAGCATCTGCATGCACAGGGCTGAAGGGGTCCTTGCTGGAAGTGGGTGGATGTTACTGGTCCTGGATCTCCATGGCTGGGGTGCGAGCATCCTGTCTGCACCCCCTTGAGCAGCTTTCGGAGTTGAGCAGCCCTGGGGAGGGCACCCAACCCCTCCTGCCTGCGGGTCCCAGAGGGGCTGGGGATGCCCCGTCTCACCCGAGAGCTTCGATCCGGGGGGACACGGCTCCCAGCCCCTTGGGAGCCGTTGCCCCCCGTCCCCCGGGTCGCCCGGGTGAGCTGGCCTGGGCTCAGCCCTTCCTCCGCGTTACTGGGAGAGGCACGCAGGCGGCGGCAGCCCTTGGCTGAGCACAGGCCTTGGCTTCCAACGATCAACAGGAAACGGGAGATGGATTTCTCGGCAAACCGGGCTTTCCATAAACAGTCTGAGGGGCTGACCCGCGACGGCAGAGCAGAGCCAGGGCTGGGCCTTAGAGCTGTTTATCGCATTTTTCTGCTCTCGTTTCCTCCCCGGCTCGGCAGCTCCAGGGTTCCTCTTCTCCCGCGTGCAAACTGGGGCCGAGCCCAGCACCGTCGGACGGGATGCTGCCGTTCCCAGCTCGGTGTAGCCAGGATGCTCCCGCTGGAGCAGGAGCAGAGCAGGCAGCATCCCATGTGTCCCGTGCCCCGATCAGCCTGGGTGTGAGGTGCCAGAGTCTCCCTCCAGCCCTTTCCAAACCTTAATCCCAGCTCCTGTTGGGCTCCCTTTGCTCTGGAGCGGATCCCAGCTCCCTGGTGTCGGGGCTCTCCGCCCCGGGCCAGCCAGACCTCACCAGCACACAAGCCTCCAATTTCTCGGCAATCAGGACTTAAGAAAACACAAGCTGACCCCGAGAGGTGAGAGGGGACCGGGGCAGTTACGCCAGGCTCTCCGCCTGCTTCTCATTAGCAGCAGATTGTTCAGTGCCATCCCTGCTCCTGCGATCCACCGCGGGGCTCCAGTATTCCCCAGTAATGCCCATCTCAACCAACCGTGAGGTGAGCGATTTGGTTGTGAAGCATCCCTCCATCCATCTGTCCGTCCCTCCCGGCAGGACAGAGCTGCCCCATCCCATTGCATCCTCTGCAACCCGTACCAGCGTCCCCAGGCACGGATCCTGACCCGAGAGGCAGCGTCAGGGGCTGCCCCCATCCCCATCCCTGTGCACACCCTGCCCCACGGGACAGCAGGGACTGTGTTTTCGGGTGACGGAGGGCGGTGGGGTCAGCCAGCGGCGTGGGCCCCGTTTGCCGAGCCTAACAAAAGGGCTTTCTTTTGGCTCGGGCTCGGGGGGAGCGCGACTCGTCTGGAAACGGAGCCGCCTGCGTCAGAGGCAGACGGCGGCAGGATGGAGGGGTTGTTCCAGAGGGCAGGAAAAGCGGCGGCGGCTGCGCTGGAGCCCCCGAGGAGCTGCAGGGGAGAGACCTTGGGACCCTCACGCCCCCAGCCCCGGATGCCTACAGCCTGTGACAGGAGGATGCTGGGTGCCGGGGGCCACTGTCCTCGTCCCATGATGCCACCACGACGCCAGCACTGCTACCAGTCCACCCCGCGAGCCAAGCAACCTGTAATTGTGCAAAGTATACTTTTTTTTGGCTCTGAAAGGCACAAAAACGCCCCGTGGAAAGGCGAGAGCGGGCATAGAGATGTTAAAGCGAAGAGTGAGGGACCTGGAACACCACCAATTTTGGCAGGTCGGCGTCGACAACGGCAAGTGCCAGCTCCCGGCCCCTCCCCACCACACCGGGTCCAGCCAAAACCTGCCCACAAAAGCAAACCGCGCGGCTCAGCAACGCACAAGCGGCTCTGTGCAGCCGCACAGGCGTTGCTGGCGCGGCCGGCCGTGCGTGTTTTGGCACCGAAACGCACATCCGATTTCCACGTGATGGATGTGCGAGAAATGTGTTTGCCGGCAGAGAGGGGATGTGGATGGCGGGACGGGGTCGGGAGCAGGGACGGATACGGGGCTGGCCGAGGAGTAATGCTGCCTGGAAAGGGGCTCGGCTGGAGCAGGGCTGTTTTTGGGAGGAAAGCTGGTATGTGAGTGTGCTGGTTGTTGGGCCAGGGACTGTGTTGAAACAGAAGGGTTTGATTTTTTTAATTCAAAATGGCTTTTCTGATCTCTTGGAATACAAAATGAAACATTACCAAGAAGGGGGAAAAAAAAAAAAAAGGGAAAAAATCAGCACTAACCATTCCTTCCCACCCTGAAAAATCCCCTTTGCAGTCACATTTTTTGCTTGCTTGGTTGTTTTTCAGCCTCGGCGTGAAGCTCAGAGGCTGACATGTCCCCATGCCATGGCTCTCCTGGCCCTGATGGCTTTTGGAGCTGTCACGCTGTGGGGATGCTCCCGGCCGGGGACACGCCAGCGTGTGGGATGACAGAAGTCGTATCACCTGGTGTTTGGAGGAAGGAAGAAACTTTATGGATGTAGCTTGGTGCCCAGATGTTACAGGAGAGCAACCAGTCCTGCAGTGAGGGATGCTCGTGCCCAGGGACCGCGAGCTGGTCCCCCAGCCCCGCATCCCAGTTCTCACTGGGAGCAGTGGGCTAGCACAGGGGTAGGGGGATGCTGCAGGGTGATTTGTGCTGTCGCACCTGACCTGGCACAACAGCACAGTTGTGAGGTGGGAAGCTCCTGCAGGATTCACTCTTGCAGCTGTAAATCCAAAGAGGAGCTTGTCCACAGATCAGCTCTCCCGGGAAGGATGCTTCCTGCCGCGGGGGCTTTTGGGGCTCCGTCCGGGCCTCTCCGCAGGATCGAGCGCAGGCGAGGGCTGCGGGTGCCGGAGGTGCCGAGCCACGTGCGGGTCGCTGGCACAGCCCATGCCCTGCCTGTCACTGGGCAGCAGCCAAGAAGAATTTGGATCCACATCCCTATTCCCACAGGGAGGGTAATTTACCCCCCGGATTCCCATGTTTTGTTCTCTCTGGCAGGGCTTGGTGTCGTTTGTCCCCAGTGAGGTGTCGGAGCCTGTGGGGCAGCATGGCTGGAGCCGTCCCAGTTATAGCCACTGCCATCCCACACGGGCCACCACATCCCCCGTGCAGGTCTCCCCATCCCCTCTCAGGGTGTGAGGGGCACCCGGGGGTGCAGACACCGACACCCCCCACCCCTGTTCCAGGCGCTGCCCCGTCTCCACAACTTCCCAGCCCCGGGAGCGCCCTGAGCCCCAGACCCCGCTGATTAGAGACATTTAACATTCTTCCCAATGCCAAAGGGATACTTTATCAGTGGGTTTTTTTTTTCCGCAGACTATTTTCTTTTCATAAAAGCATTAAATGGCCTGAGAGATAAGGAGCAAATTTATAGCAGTTCACACCGAAGCAGCCAAGACACTGGCAAGGAAAAAATGCCTTCCCTCCCGCTACCCGCCTTCCCTCACACGCTCCCCGCCCCGGCTGCTTCCTCTCATTCTCTCCAAATTCTCCTGACTCCCACGACAAGCTCGGCCGCCCCGTCCCAGCTCTTCCTGCCCCACGGCAGAGCTGGCCACGAAGTCGCCGTGGCCCAACGAGGTGCCGGCACAGTCCCGCTCGCCGTCGCCCCGGGGATGCTCCTGAGGACTGCCCGCATCCTGGGGCGATGTGCAGATGATGTACAGCCTGGATCCGTTCCCGTGCCAGGGCTTCTGGATCCAGGCTGTGCAAAGTCTGCCTCACCTTAAAAAAGAGCCAGTCTAAAACTGGGTGGATGTTAACCTCGGGTCTGGGTGAGACCTGCAAACCCTCTCCTTCCCTCCCCCAATAAAGCATCCCTTGTTCCGTCCTGGCTGCTGGGAGCTGCTCGGCAAACCAGCCCTGGGGCTCGCAGAGCTGTAATGTTTAACTTACCAAAATCTGCAATAAATTTTCCCAGAGGCCCCCAATCAGCTGGCCCCCGTCCGCCGGTGCTGCAGGTTTACGAGCTCTGAAGAGCTGTAAAGGCCTTTTACTGGCTGTGTTTTTTATTTCAAATTAGAGTGTGACTGGATAAACACCGGACAAAGCACCGATTTACCGTGCGCCCCGTGTAGTGCGGGGCTGGGGGCTTGGGGACGGGCAGAGCTGCAGCCCCATGGGGTGGACAACGCGTCCCTTCACCCCGGCCGAGCTGGGCTGATGCCTTCACTCCTCGGCTGGCCAAAAGCACTGGGGCTGGGGAAGGGGAATCCGCTTTGGGAGCCCCCATGGGTGCCAGGGCAAGAGGTGGGCTCCACTGAAGGGCCCCAGTGCTGAGGGGTCCACTCAGTTTGGGGAAAACAGAGCACATTAGTTATCGCCTACATCTCAACCCTCGCTTGAAGGTTTGCCACCAGCTGATGTCCTCTCCTGCCCAGAAAGTCAAAGCCAACATCTCTTCTATGGGAAGGGATGCAGTGCTAGGGACCCCAGATGTCCCAGTCCCATGCTGAGGTGGTTGGTGGGATCTGTGGGGAGCGGTGCCACGCATGCTCTGTGCTGGGGACCTGGAGGGGTCTCTTCCTCACTTGCAAAACTGGCGTCACCCCGTTTTACAGGCACCACGGTCTGTCCCCAGGTGCCATGGAGGGAGAGGGAGAGGGGAATTGGGTGAGCAGCATGAGGCTGTTCGATGTGGGTATTTTCCAGCCCTCTCCTGCCAGCACTGTGCCCGCTCGATGCTCCCTGGGGTGCAGGCAGGGAGGGGACACACTGCCAGCCCCCCCCAGCCACTCTCTGCCACTGTCACAGCTCCATGGCACTGCGGGGCTCCGCTGTGTCCCCGGGATGGGAGAGCTGTTTGGGGTCTCAGACCCCCAGTGGTAGTGGGGCCAGCTCCCTGCCCATTCATGGCAGGATCCCAAAACCAGGGACCCCCCTTTCCCAGCCTCAAGTTCGGGGGAGTCTGGTTGCTCTTTTGGAGGAACAGAATCACGCAAGGGGATGATCCTGATGAAACCGAGCAGTTTTCCAGTCTTTGATTAAGGGTTTCCTTTTCGCGGGGGGGTGTTGGGGCAGAGGGGCCACTTGCTGCCCCTTCCAGCCCCCCGGGACAGACACCGTGCCCCGGAGCTGAGCGCGGGGCCGTGCTCCCAGTCGCTGTGAGTGCTTGAAGAATATAGGTGGTTAATGCCTTCAGCATGTATGAAATATCCCATATGCTGGGAAACAAAAGGGGCTCTGTGCTATTAAAGTTTCATTTCCCCCCTCCCCTCCTCCCGCCCCTCTCCCCCCTGTTCACCCTGCCCTGCGCGGCGCGGCTGGAGGAGAGCAGGGGAGGAGACCCAGGAGTTTGCTGGCCCCCAGCTCCCGGCTGGGACCCCTGGGTCCGAGGGCAGTGGGGAGATCGTGGGCTTGACACCCCCGGGCTCGGCTGGAGCGCGTGGAGAGCAGAGAGCTTGGCTTCCCCATGGGAGAAAAAGGAAGGGGAAAGAGGTGAGTGTGGCGAGTGCCAGCATCCCTGGGCTCCTCACAGCCGCCCTGGGCTCCGTGGCCGTCCCAGTGGGCTGCTGGCCGGGGGTGGGTCTCGGTACCCAAGGGTACGGAGCGGTGTCACAGGACGCGCTCCTCCATCAGCGACCCCCAGGACAGAGCAGAGGGTGGAGATGGGCTTCCCTGAGACCCTGGGCACGTTTTCCCAGTGGCAGGGGCTCTGTTGGCTCCTCGGTCCTTCCCGAGATGGGGTGGCTCCCTGCCAGCATCCAGCCTGCCCTTGGTGGCTCGGGATTTGGAGGGGGGAGCAGCCTTTTTCCCCGGGACCCCCTGGAGCCGCTGGGGAGAGGATGAGCTGCTGCGGGGCTGTGCTGGAGGAGAGAGGAAGAGGGGGAAGAAGAGGGCGAGAGCGCTGGGCAGGGGGCTTGGCGGCACAGGGAGGGACCCAGGCACCCCACCAGTGACCCCTCACAGGGATAGCCCCTCTGGGACCCCCGGGGATCTGTGGAGTTCAGCTCCAGCAGCACTGGTACCCCAGGCTCCCGAAGGGGTTAAGAGAGGAGAGGAAAAATAGAGAAAAATTAGAGGGTTGGGAGAGAGCGGCTGGGTCAGGGGCTGTTTGCACTGGCTTGGATGTGTCCTCCTATTTGTTCCTACTGCACAAGCACTTTTGCCAGGCTGCTGAGCATGCTGCGCGCACACACACACACGCTGTGTCTGTCCCTCAGCATGCACAGCCCCTCCTAAAATGCTTCCCAGTTGCACCCTTCCCCTCCCGTTTCCCTCGTGTGGAGATCCCTCTGGGTAGCTGTGGCTGGTGGTCTCGGAGACCCCCGGACCCCAGCCAGCCCCTCTCCTGCCTCGCCTGTCCCAGCCGGGCTCGCAGCCTTGGGCCAGCCAGATGGGAGCAAACCTCGTGTCCCAAGGCCACCAGCCCACTGTGCTGCTGGGGCCAAGGCCTGGGAACTGTCATGTGCTGGGGTTTGGCTGCTTTTCTGGGCTGGAATGAAACCACCCCCCTCGCCGGGATGCTCTTTGTTTCCCACGGACCGACCCGAGCGCTGCCCGCGTGGCTCAGAGGGGCCAGACCCCGTGCTGGGGTGCACTCAGTCCCTGTCTTCTCACTGTGCCGCTGAGATGTCCTTTATCCTGGTCCTTGCTGTCCCCAGGCTGCGTGCATCCGTCTCTCCTCTTGAGCCCCATCTCTGGGATCAGAGCTGGGGACCACGGGCTGTGGATGCAGGAGCCAACGGGGAGCTGCTCCCCCTCTCTTAGCAGCACAGCCCTGTTCCCCAGCTGCCTTTTCCAGGCTTTAGGGCTCCAGAGATGCCTGCCGGGAGGGATGGGGCTGCCAGGGCTCGGCAAACCTCGGCTGAGCTGCTGGCTCTACCGTTGACCTTGCCTCTGCGCGTGGGCAGGTCGCGTGCCGTGATCCTGGCAGCCCCGGGTCACGGCCCTTCGTTTGTTTGCTCGGGGGGAGGTGGGGAAGCCGCGACAGCGGCAAACCTGGCCGTGAAATCAAGCCATGCCGGCCCCCGGGGATGGCCCGGGAAGCTCGGCAGCCCTGAGATCCCGTGGGGCTGAGATGCTCCAGCTGTCAGCTGTCCCAGCTCGAGCAGCGCCGAATATGCAGAAGTTGCTTGAACTGGATTTTTGAGCCTCTGTGGGGTTTTCTGCTTAGTTAATGGGTTGTGGTTTATGTCTGCTGAGCTCCCTGGGGCTGAGGTGGCTGCGGGATGAGCCCCAACCCCTCTGCGGGAGGCTGCCCTGCCCTCCCCACCCAGGCAGGTTTTTGGCACAACCGACACCAGGAGCTCCAACAGCCGGGGGTGACCCCATCCCCGCTGTGCTCGCCTCCAGGAGTGGGATTTTGTTTAATTAGCGAGCATTCGTCACCAGCCCCCAGCAAATGTTCAGTGGTATCGCTTGGGAAAGGCGTGAAGGCGCAGTGGTGCCAGCCCTCCCTCTGGCATCTGCTGCCGGAGCTCCACAGGGAAATTTGGGTGTGGGACCGGCTGTGCCGGCGAGCCGGTGGCTGCACAGCCGGTGCCATTCCCGCGTGATGGATAACGAAGGCGAGCTGCCCAGGGCAGGCAAGGATGGGCAGAACCGGATGGCCGGGAGCTGCCTGTACCTGGCTCGCCATGCCAGCTCACTCCGGCGTGGCTGGGGTCTGCTCTGCAGCCATGGGGAGAGCCGTGCCGGGCTGCCAGCCGGACTGCTGGACCCCACCCGGCGTGAGCATCCCTGTCCTGCTTCCCCTCAGCCGGCCGCCTCGGCTCTGCGTGTCCCAGGGGCTGGAAGGGCTCCCTGGTTCATCACTCAGTTTATAGCAGCTGGGATGTTCTTCCCCGCCGCGGCTGCCAACCCAGAGCTTGGTCTTTAAGGTCATCTCCTCTCTCGGACCTCTCTGGTTTTACATTTCACTTGAGCTTTGAAAAGGCTGAGCTGCAGTTTCATCCCTGGCTTCCCACAGCGATCAGCCAGGGCTCCAGCTGACTGCCCTGTGTCCCCGAGCAGCAGTGGCCAGGGGTCCCTGGGAATGGCCACCCGCTTCGGTGGCACCTTGGGCTTGCACTGGGCTGCAGCTGGTGGGACTTGGGGTCTCCAGTGCATGGCAGATCTGGTGCTTTGCTCCCCAAAAACTGCTCTGGGAAGGGCTCAGGGCAGCTGTAAGAGCCAGACTGGGGCTGTCCTTGGCCCCAGGGACACAGCAGCTGAAGCTGAAGTTTAGATTTGGCCTTGCAGTGTCCAAGACAAGCCCAGGGCAGGAGGACAGGCTGGGACCTGCCCCATGCTGGGCTGTACTGCCCAACCAGGGTGCGGGAGGCTGGCAGGATGGTCCGGATGGGACCCCCAGGTCAGTCAACCCCATTAGGGATGATGGGGGGTGTAGATTTTGGACGCAGCCAGGAGGGCTGAGCAGGGTCAGTGTTGCTTGGCTGGGGTGCACAGGCTGACGTTCACTGGATGTAAAGGATGTGAGGAATCGTGCAGTGATGCAAAGGGATGCAGAGCAGCCCCTGCGGCCACATCCAGCCCTTGCTTCCAGCGTGGGGTGGAGGAGGGAGGGGACATAGTCCAGCTGTCCGGGATGCCACTGTCCCTCCTCCTCCTCTTCCCTTGCTCCGCTCACCACTTAATCAGGATAACTCCTCCAGTGCCCCGCAGCCCTCGTGCTGTCCCCAGGCTTTTCTCCTGCTGCTGGTCCCCACCGGCTGTGGGCAGGGGATGAGGGCACAGCTCGGTGTGGGCACCCACATGCCGGGACACACAGCCCCGTGTCCCCGTGGGCAGCTCAGGGTGTTGGAGTCCGTGGGGGTTGCATGGGGACAGGCAGGCAGGAATGTTGGTTTTTTCCATCCCGGTTTCCTTCAAGGTAGTAAATCAGCCCTGCAGAAGGCTTTTGTTTTCCCCAGCATGCTGGGGGCTGCTGTGTCTGCCAGCCCCTGCCTCCCCTGCGGAGGCCGGGATGCAGCCATCCTTGCTGAAAGGCTCGCAGCAGGGACGGGGTCTGTCCTGGCCTGGCGAGGCTGGGGACCTGCCATGCCAAGCGAAATGATCACATCACATCCCAGTTTCCTTGTGTCCCTTCCCTGGGCACTGGACCCCCATAGAGAGTCCTTGGCCCCACTCTGGATGGTGTCCCTCCATCTATCCCACACAGCCCAGCTGCATCCGTCCCATTGCCATCCCCTCCCTCCTGGAAATGGTCCCGTTCTCCCGTGGAAGGATGCCTGGGTGGCACAGGGTGACTCTAAATTGGCTTTGGGATTCAGTGGTGGGGTCCTCGTGCAGAGGGGGGTCACCCCGCAGACAGCTCGGCCGTGCCTCCCCCAGCACGCGGCTCAGCAGCACGTCCCGGCCAGGTACCGGGGGAGCTGGGGGGGGATATTGGGTTGCAGCAGATGGGAGAGCGTCTGGGCACAGGGTGGCCCAGGCATGGCTCCAAATGCCACTGGGTGACAGCTACACTGCAAAAACATCTCCTGTATCAGCTGCGCTCCCTTAAAGAAACACGGGACCCCCAGGGACGTGGGGTTGCCCCTCGGGGATGCAGCCACCCTGGCTCCTCGCCCTGCGCGGTGCCACGGGGGAGAGGTGCCACATGGGGGGAAGGCAACAATGGGGGAAGGTGCCCAGCTCCCCGGAGAGGACATTCAGCGGCTGGCACGGGGAAGGTGTGAAGATCCCCAGATGTATACGTTGCTGCTGGGCTATTTTGGAAAGGGACAGAGCTGATCTTGTGACCGGAGCTGGGGACAACGAGTCTGGACAGCAAGGTCTCAGGGAAACCTGAGAGCCCCCGCTGTGCTGGGGACAGCTTGCGCACCCCTTCCCACCCCCATCCCGGCTCCTCTAACAATGATGAAAACCAAGCATTGGGCAGCGATGTGGCTGGGGACAACACGACACCCTCATGGCCAGGCCACCCATGTTCCCCAGGGCTGTCCTGGTTTTTTACGGCTGTGCCACCTCCTGCCCCTGCGCTGTGGCTGGGACAG
>JAAGAY010007960.1:0-29535 GCA_011801015.1 Ardeotis arabs
AAAAAAAAAAAAAAAAAAGAGGTCTAGGAAATGATGTGCCATTCTGTATGCACAGAGGTATTCAATGGGATGTTGGGATGTTCATAAAAGAACTATTAAAGAACAACTTGTCCTACGTAACTAAATAAAAGAGCATAAATAGGATCTCATGATGAATCACAGCCATCTGTGCATCTGTAGAATTAAAAGGCAGTTCTGGAACTATTATAATATCCCATCTTCAATTCAACAGTTTTGAATGTTCACCTCTAGTCAAGAAGTAGAGTATGATCTTGTTCATGCTTTTTTGTTCTTTGACCAAAATATTTGACAAGGAAAAAATTTTCCTCTTCAAAGACAAATAATCAAACTTCAGTAGTTGATCTGAATATTTTTATTTCAATAACTGTTATTAGCCACAAGATTTTTGATAAAATGAACCAGAGAGAATAGCTTACAGGTGAAGTTGTTATTTGAATTATGCAAGAGGACTGGTTTATGTTTTTAAGATAGAGAAGTAGCTAAAAAATTTATTTCTCTCCAAATCAGAGAAATCAGCTTAAACTGACAAATAGCTATCTAATGATTTCAAGCAATGAGGAAGAACTGGTTATTCTACCTGGCAATCAGGAAAACATGGTAATTTTTGTTGGTTTGTTTATTACGTTGCTTCTGATAGCAAATTTTGCCTTACTTAAACTTTATTTAGATGTTCCATGAGTCTGACCTTATCTGAAGAAAATTTTTTTCTTGCAAAGTTTGAAAACGTCAATTTTGAAAAAACTAGAGACAAGATTTTCAAAATAAAGTATGGAAGATTTATGAATTTATAGCAGGCTCTAGACAACTTCAGAGAATTTTCATCAAAAGGATGTAAAAGGGTAACTTTCACTGAAGTTACTCAGTCACTTTCACTTCCTTCATTCTCCCAAATATACAGCCCATCTTCCAGCCATGTCTTAGAAAAGTAGAAGGTGATTAGGTAAAACAATTTTTAAGACGGCACCAGAAAAATGTCATCAATGGCTTAAAGAATTTGCATCACGCTACTGTAACAATGGCTGGCTGCATCAGAAATGTAAAGCACATGCAATTTACTTTAATTAAATTAGAAAGTGGCTCGAAAGAAATCCAACAGTCTGTTTTAACCCAATGACAGAACACTGGATCTTCTGACACCCTGTCATCTTAGGATCCAGAACGAACATTTAGTCTACTCCTTTCCTTCTTTTCCTTCTGTCCTTTTATTTCTTTCTTTTTTTTTTTTTTGTGGTACGTTCACTGAGCTAGCTTTATTTAGCATCAGTAGATCTTTCAAGAAGAAAATGACTTACAAAGAAGTTGAATAAAATGTTCATCATATAGTCCCTCAAGCTTGCCCACTTGTGTGATCTCTGAAATCAAACTACTCTGCCCCCTCTCCCAAGGTTCAGAGCATAACTCTCCTGCTGACCTTTACACCTTTACATCTCAAACCTTTTAGACCTTTTTTTTTTTTTTTAATTATATAGGTACTGTAGGAGCACCTCACAGAACAAAGTACATTATAGTACTTGTCATCGCTGAGGACCATGTCAGCTCTAAGAGAAGGGTTCTGTGTATACCTAGCTTGTTTCTGAAAACTAATCAATAGTTGTTTCTATCAGAGGAGCAGAGCTGTTGGAGAGTGTTCATGTCATGAGATATAGCACCAGTTTCCCCCCTCATTTATGACTTAACTGAGGGCCTACAAACATCCATGAGATGTTTGCAGACATAGATCCACTAGAATTTCCATCTTGAAAATATTTATACATATGTGTAATAGCCACAAAAAACCTGAGATCCGACATTTACAGTTTCATAGAATTGCAATGAGGTCCTTGGTCGTGACTGCAACAAGCACTAGCTCAGTCTCTTTGCTAATGAGCTGTACACCATCTCCTACTGGGAGCCATGAGTGAAAGCAGGAAAGACTTTCATACTGTTCCAAGAAGCTATTCAATTGTTTTAATTGCCTCTAGTGTGTCTGCAGGGCAGTAAGTAATTTGTTTAAATGCCTGCAATGATTTGGAATATAAAAGGAAAAGCCAAAATGAAAATAGGATATTCATTAAATTGTTGAATATATTTACATTAACATCAATTCGAAGGCATGTAAAGTGTAGTTCTCTAACTCAGTATAAGAGGAATTATCACAAGATATCAGTACAGAAAGCATAGTGACAAAAAGTTAATATCAGTAAAACCCAGTACAGCTTATTATAAACTCACAGGCAATTTGGAACATGACTTTAAAATAGACTCTTTCAAATACAGTTCCTCTTGAGTGACTTATTTTATTTTTGCTAATGGAACAAGGTTAAAATGACATGATGATAAGGAGTCTCAACTTTTTAATTATGTATCTTTTCTCATTTTAACCCTGCATTTTAGCATAATTTTTCTGCACTGACTTAGAGGCTCTGGCTAGACTGACGGAAGCAGACTCCATCTGCCAGTATTAATTAGCTGCACATTCACATCCCTGTGTCCGGGCATGGCAAGGCTGGTGCCATGGGGTTTAGAGTGTGGCTCAGTTCTGGAAGTAAAGCCTTATTCCACTCATGCCAGGTTTTCTCTGCGGACATCATGGTCATCCTCCTCCTCCTCCTCCTCACTGGACCTGAAACAAGTAACTAATAAGTACCAACAAGTACTCCCTTAGGTAGGAACCTCACACAGTCCTCCTTGCTAGAGGGTATATATGAGATCATCAGCCATTAGAAATATAAATGGTTGAAGTAATATTACTTTTATCTAAAATGAAAGCATTTAATCATTAGATATAGTGCCAGGACAACCTTGATTTTGTACTTAAGTAAATTAGCATATTTCCCAACCATTTTTATTAAAGAAATATTTTTGAATTTTTATGATTTATGCACAGACTTCCTTATTATTTTCAATTTGTACTGAAATAATTCTCTTGTCAAGTGATAAAAGGTATATTTAAGTTGGAAAAAAATGTTAATTCACACATATTTCTATCCTTCCCCTCCAGAAACTGAAGGAGGGAGAACAAGGGTGTGTTTACATTCCACATTTTCCCTCTCACATTTTGGTCCCTTGGTCCCTCTGCAGTGACAAAACAGTTTCTTAAGTCATCCTTGGGGAAGCTCCTAAGCATGGGATTGTAGAAATTCTGGCGAGAGGTAGCGAGAATCAAATGCTGTACTTTCCAGAGGCCTGGGTTACCCAAGGGTAGTTAATTCCACACAGAAGAGGAAACAGCTGTGAGCAGCCGAGTGAAGGCACATGGAAATCCTTGGCTTCTCTCCCTTCATGCCCTACAGGGACCATGATGATTTTGACAGGCTACACCACGGAGCACCTTGCCAAGACAGTCTGTCAAAGTGTCTCCTAGGATGCTGTTCTAACTTACATAAATGGGAACAATCCCTGATCGAGAAACAGCAAAAATGACTGCTGCCATCCCACCCAACACAATTCTGAGCTTGCAATATGGTATTGATATATTAGCTGTTAGTTTAAATGTTCCAATAGCATATTCCTTGAAGTAATATCTGCTGACTCACATTTCAGTCCTCTATTGCAAATGCATTCAGTATGGCTTCTCTAGACATCATAGAATGGCCAGGGTTGGAAGGGACCTCCAAAGGTCATCTAGTCCAACCCCGCTACAAGAAGCAGGGACATCTCCAACCAGATCAGGTTGCTCAGAGACTCATCCAATCTGGCCTTGAACATCTCCAGGGATGGGGAATCCACCATCTCTCTAGGCAACCTGTTCCAGTGCTCTATAACCCTCAGTGTAAAAATTTTTTTCCTAATATCTAATCTAAATCTACCTCCCTCTATTTTAAAACCATTACCCCTCGTCCTGTCACAACAGGCCCTACTGAACAGTCTCCCCTAATCTTTCTTGTAGGCCCCCTTGAGGTACTGGAAGACCACTATAAGGTCTCCCTGGAGCCTCCTCTTCTCCAGGCTGAACAGCCCCAACTCTCTCAGCCTGTCCTCATAGGAAAGGTGCTCCAGCCCTCTGATCATCTTCGTGGCCCTCCTCTGGACCCTCTCCAACAGATCCATGTCCTTCTTATGTTGGGGGCTCCAGAACTGGACACAGTACTCCAGGTGGGGTCTCACCAGGGCAGAGTAGAGGGGCAGAATCACCTCCCTCAACCTGCTGGCCACGCTCCTCTTGATGCAGCCCAGGATGCAGTTGGCCTTCTGGGCCGCAAGGACGCATTGCTGGCTCATGTTGAGCTTCTCGTCCACCAGCACTCCCAAGTCCCTCTCCTCCGGGCTGCTCTAAATCCATTTTCCGCCCAGCCTATATTTGTGCCTGGGATTGCCATGGCCTAAGTGCAGGACCTTGCACTTGGCCTGGTTGAACTTCATGAGGTTGGCACGGGCCCACCTCTCCAGCCTGTCAAGGTCCCTCTGGATGGCATCCCTCCCTTGCAGCGTGTTGACACAGATTGGCGTTGTCGGCGAACTTGCTGAGGGTGCACTCTATCCCACTGTCCATGTCGCCGACAAAGATGTTGAACATGGGCCAAACATGGACGCCTGAGGGACGCCATTCGTGACCGGTCTCCACTTGGACATTGAGCCATTGACCACCACTCTCTGAGTGCGGCCATCCAGCCAATTTCTTATCCACTGAGTGGTCTGTCCATCAAAGCCATGCCTCTCTAGTTTAGAGAGAAGGATGTCATGCCACACAGTGTAAAATGCTTTACACAGGTCCAGGTAGATGATGTCCGTTGCTTGTCCCTTGTCCACCGATGCTGTCACCCCATCGTAGAAGGCCACCAAATCAACTCATATTTGAGAAAGTCAGAGGTGCTGAACACTATGCTACTTTCATGACTAGAAGCCCTATCTCCTTTTGTTACAGCATGATGAAATCAGTCAGTACTAGTGCTTGTCAAAGCATGGTTCCACTTCCCTTCCATCTGCTCCACTGAAAATATATTCCTTTTTGTGAATAAAGGGAAAAGCAGAAATATTAGATTTGTGATGTTATTGCCATGGCTCATGGGAGTTGCAGTTCAGAAAACAGTCATACTACTGCAAATGGTTGTTTCCAAGATGGACAGATATCCATTGATTTACAATGAGTTTGTGAAACTCTGAGTTTGTTTTGATGCTTTGGATTTCCTTTTTTGTGCATGCTCATGTTTTCCTTTAAAAAAAAAAAAAAGGATTTTTTTCAATTTTTAATTTTTGTAATTTTTTAAAGAACCTCTGAATCTGGTTCTTTGTCAAATATCACTGCAATATTAAAAAAATAAAATATCAGCTTTACTTTAAATATTTAATATTTTATTAAGATTTTTTTTATTCTTTCATCTACTTCTATATATCATAATGATTTCATGATTTAATTATGATGCATATGAGAATTAAGTGAATTCAGTGTAAAAAACTCAAACATGATATCGCTTTTGGTTCTTAAAAAATAAACTCCATATATTCCTCCTTCAATCAATATATTTACAGTTTTTAAGAAAAGTTATTGTATTTTAAAAGTTTTCTCCTATGAACTAGTAATCTTAATGTTGACAGGGAAAGAGATCCCCCCATAACAATAGCAGTAGTAGCAATTCCACTGATTTCAACAGTCATTTTTCATTATTAGTTGAATATATAATTTCAGTTATTCAAATTCAGATGTTCTTGACCTACTTTCCCTTTATTTTTAACCTAAATAAGTCAAATACCTAGGAAAAAGGCTGAAATGTTTCTATAGAGACTGATAACATTGAGCATATGATAATGTGATAATGCATATATTTACTTATATGTTCCCATCCTGCTTGAATGCAGAAAGCTGAATCAAATAAGAAAGGTAAGGAAAAGGCAAAGCAATGTGAAAGATGACATTCCCCACATTGTTTCATGAGGGACAGTAAAATAAACCACAGCCTGACACCCGCTCAGATGGTAAATTTTACTCAAATGGAAAAGAACACTACAAGCATAAGGATGCTGGCCTGGAAAGCAATGGAAGAGAAGAGAGGTACACCAGGGCTGAGTTACAAATTGCCCATTGCAAGACAAAGTCTATCTATCGAAGCAAGAGATGAGGTTAATTGGGCCAAAAGGAACCCTCAAAACCAGGCAAGGAAGGATCTCATTTTACGTAAGACTTGTGAGCATTCTGTCCTCTTTGGTTCTAATCTCTTTGTTCCGTAGGCTATTGTGATGGTTTAGCCCGAATCACCACACAGTTTCTCGCTCACCCTCCCCCTTCCCAGTGGGATGGGGGAGAGAATTGGGAAGGAAGGAGAACTCGTGGGTTGAGATGAAGACAATTTACTAAAATAACAAGAGAAAACTACAATAATAGTAGAATATAAGGATATTAAAATATACAAGGTGAACAATATATGTTTTCTCACCACCCGATGTCCCAATGACCAATACAGCCCGTCCCGAGCAGCGATCAAGGAAACAAAACCGAGCGGCAAGCAAAGGAGCAAAAGGAAGCCAGCAAGGTAGAGGGAATGATGCCAGCAAAACGACAAGGAGAGATGGATGCCAGGAAGGCAGATACCCACCCTGGCCTGCCCCCACTTATATACTGAGCATGACGTTTATGGCATGGAATACTCTCTTTGGCCAGTTTGGATCAATTATTCTGTCTGTCTTTCTCCCAGCTTCCTGCATCTGCAAATTAGCGAGACTTGGAAAGCAGGACGGTGTCCTTGGTCTCATTCACAACAACTCATATCATCAGGGTGTTTATCAACATTCTTCACACACGAAATCCAAAACATACCATCTACTGAGAGGAAAAATTAACTCCATCCCTGCCAAAACCAGGACAGCTATATAACTTGGGATGAATGAATAAACAATACTTTATGTGGCAAAATCTTGTGGCTGGTTGGTTGGTGAAAAACTGTTTCATCACACATCTGTTTTTGGAAGGCTTTAGGGTCAAAACTGGTTTCGCCTCAGGCTAGCGGGTTATAAAACCAGCAAGATTTCAGCCTAATGATGCATTCAAAAGCGGCTAAGTGGTATAGCTTCTACACAAAATGTGGACCAGAAAACAAAATCTGTCATTAGAAGGTGCGCTCAAGAGTAATTAAAATGAATTTGAAGCATAGTCCTCTCTGGTATTATAACATCTGTTTTGTATTACCGCATATTTGGAGTAACAGTTGGTCTTTGCTCTTTATGGCTTTCATAATTAAGTGAACCTTAAGAACTAATTCCTAAACATCTCTGGTTTGGATTCCTAAGCATGTTCAATTAGAGCCTTCTCGTGCCCAGAAAGGATGACTGTTGTCTTATTATGGATAGAATATATATATGCATAGTACTACTACTTTTTGCCAGTGAAGAATATTTTAGAAGAGCGATTCATAAATAATTTGTACTGCATGCTACAGCTGCAACTGTAAAGCAGCAATAAACATCTAAATCTTAATAGCCCTGTCTTTTGCTAACACAAGGTTGGAATGAGCTGTGATTTAATCACGTGAGTTAGAGTGGGGTATATTCTGGTAAAGCTTAATATTGTATAGTAATGCTAGTTGTCAGATTGGCCTAAATTGTTATACATTTTTAGGTGTATTGGGGTATTCTCCAGGATAAGTATAGATTCATCACATAATCAAAACCAAAATCAAAGGAAGCAATAATTGAAATAAACCTGGATACAAAACAAAGTCAGTTTCATTTTTTCTTAAATTATAATGAAGTGAGCAAAGAAATCCTGAAAATAATTTATTGAAAAAGGGTTTTATAAATAGGAGTAAAACTTCTTAATAGGCAGAAATTGAGTTTTTCAGTAAAAGAAGCCACCTCACTGAATACATTTCTTGTTAGCACCTTTCCGCAGGTAACATTGGAAAAATGTGGTTAAAATCTAAATATAACTTTACATTTTATTTTCACAGCAAAATCCTCCCCAGGATAGATATTTCACTGCCTGTTCCCAAGGTAATTAGCCCAGAGAACAGGGTGAGCCCTACAGACGTGCACATTGGAGCCAGTCAGCTTTGAGGTCAGCCAACTGAAGACACAGCCCTTCAGGGAGCCACTGCTTGACAACCCAGGTGGCTGAAGCTCACTTTGAAGCTGAGTGAGACCACAGCTGCCTGTGCCTGGAGCCTCTGCAGTGTTGGAAACAGACACAGGCAAGCTATTTGCTTCCTGTGTGGGACTCAGTCTTTGTTGTGGAAATGAGTCGTGGGGAGGCGTTTGGCTCAGGGTGAGCATTTTCACGCCTTAGTGCAAGTGGATGAGCCTAGAATCAGACTTCATGGTTGCTCAGAAACCTTAGATGGAGACAATATGGGGTGGGAGGACGTCCATACTGTAGGGGCTGTTTTCTGTGGGGTGATCTTTTCTTTCTCCAGTTATTCTGATTACTTCTTTGTAGAGTAAATCCAGATATTTTGCATTTCTTATGTAATCAAGCATTCTGCTTTTACTCCAGCCCCTGATACAGACACCACTGGCTCTGTACTGCTATTAACACTCCAAGATCTTCTCTAGGTACGACTGTATAGCCCCCATTAAGTAATATATGAGCACATTGTGATAAGCACTTAATTTATACATTAATTTCTTTCATTGCCACCTTTTGCAAAGATGGCAACATACAATGAAACTTGAGTTAAACTGCTAGAGAAAAGCCAAGCTGGAAACATGAGTTTCACAAGCTTGTACAGACAGTCACATCAAATGCCCTAGGAAGAGCTTTGACATCCTCTTATCAAATTAGAAAAGGTAACATTTTCAACAGGCAGCTGGGCAAATCTTGCAATCTGAATACCAGAAGAAGACTTTGAATGATATTCTTTGAACTAGGAAAATAAATAAAACTTGTAGACAAAATGGTCCAACAGACCGTATCCAACTGAAAACTTTTAAAAGCTAGAACTACACTTTGAATACAGCTACTGTTACAGAAATTAAAGAATGCTGTCTTAGAATACATTATAAAGAAAGAAGAGTACCAAATGTGTTAATGTTAAATTAAGAGAATTTTAAATCTTTTAACAGATAGAAGAGCTAGCCTTGAAGGTTAACTTCACTGAATAAAAAAAAAGTACCTCCTCTTTTATTTTTTAATAAAGTCCAAACAATAAGGTAATTGCACATGACTTTTTTTCAGCTTTCTAATTTCTAAGCCTCTCTCTCAAATGTGCTGTTGGGTCTTATATAAGCATCAATAACAATAAACACTACAATGCTTGTTTTACTAACAAAGCTGGAGGTTTTGTATGACAATAATTTTCAAAAGAGTATTTTTCTGCATGCTAAAAATTCTTCAGAAACTGTCAGAAATGGCAGCTTTCAAATAACATTTGAAATATGTAGAGTCAATCCATATTTTAGACGTATAAAGTGTAAAACCACAGCAATTCAGGAGTTAAATGTTCCCAAAACCAGGAACAAAAAACACAACCCAAAATCTAAATTATTATGTTTAATAACAGAAACTTTATGGGAACATAATCTATAATAGAATCTAACTAAAGTCCATGTCAGTAGATTAAAATATTTTAATGCAAATTGAACTGACAATAAATCTGTCTGATAAAGAATTAAAATTAAAATTGTAATCTTAGCAAGTTGCCTGTAATTTGCATATACATTACTCATTTCCCAAGCACATTCCATTAGGTGACTAAAAGTAGAAGGTTTTTAATGTAAATATGTGTGTATATGTATACGTGTGTGTACGCATAAAACTCCCTTAACAGAAATATGTCAGTAAAGAGTATATGAAAATTGGTAATTAAAATAGTTGAGTATTAGAATATAATTATGTAACTAATCCATAAAAGTAATGTTACAAGTATCATTAAAAAGGAACCTCTAACTTTCTAAAGGAGAAAGGTTAGATATATTTGCAAGGCTACAAATGAATATATTCTAGTAAGGCTGTATTATTCTCACAGGGAAGAAAAAAAAAATATTTTTTTAGAATAAAAATTGAATAAAGTTATTAAATTGGCTATGTTATATTTTTCCCCTTCCTGCACTAGATCTTGCTTCTTGTAATATTCTACCTAATGCTCCAAGATACAGACCTCTATGCAATTACAGTGTCAGCTGGCAGTAATCTGAGAGAAACGATAATCCTGGTTCACTTCCATTACAGCCTAAAATCTATTTTTTCTTTTTTAGATAGGATGTTCTGTGTCATCTAAATAAAACAATTTGATCACATAGGAATGAAAATGACTATGAAACATAAGGCATGGCAAATGAAACAGACAACTTCCTAATTTATGAATATTTTAAAGCAGCATGACTACCCAAGCAATGTCTTTCATGATTTACATGACTTTTCACATTTCTAACTTTTCCTTTTTTCTTACATTTACTTCTCTACCTCTATCTTTATTAGTAAAACAAAAAGCACTCAAAACCAAAACCAAACCAAAACAACAACAAAAACCCGACCCAGAACCAAAACTGTATTTTTGTAAGAAAAGTTGCTGTTTAATTCCAGTCTTCCATTCTGCTTAATAGTACTGGGTGCTTGTTAGCGAGTTATTTCCATGAGGCAACATTTGCATATACCAAAAACAGATAAGAGAACTCCCACAATTAATCATCCTCTGAAATGCCACCTTTGTAAGCTGATTATAAATTATTTAGACAGTGCCCGAATCCATGCATTTTATGGAAGATACCTGAAGCAAAAGTTTTCAGGGGGTCGTGAAACCAGTCACCTAGGTCCTCCTAATGTTAGGATAGATACATTGTATTTGTTGCTATTGAATATGTTGAAGATACCGATTAAAAGTTTAATTGTGTTGAAGTTACAATAGGATTTCCAGTATTAAATATCCAATAACATAACCTTAATTTAATTAATTTAATTAACTTAATTATATTTTCATCTGCTGTCTTCGAAATGGAAGATAATCTTGAGACCCTCACACACCTCATCACTAAAGATGTCAGAACACTTCTGGTGCTGGAAGACCAGCATATCCATACACAACAGAAGAGAAGAACATTCTGTTTCTTCTGTAAAGTTATTTTAGTATATGACTCCTAATTACTCGGAGCGAAATTTTCTCTGATAATGTATATGACATTTCTGAAGCACTTTTCTAGAAAACTGAAGGATACTTTACACAGTAAGTAACATAATAGTGCAAGCACATGGCAAACATAGTATGTGTTGTTACCTGTGTGATTAACACAAAAAGTAAAAAAGCAATTACCCAGACTAACACAACTAACTTTCAAGAAATAACTGAGATGACACGACACCTGACTGGAAAAGCACACAATCTTGACTTTAAAATTCCCAACAATGAAGAAAAAGAAAATTTTGGAAATTATTCTAATCTGAAATGTATTTTTTATTAATTTACTTTAACTCTTTAATCAGGTGTCTTTAAAATGTACAATGTGCAAAGATGTCAGATAGGGAAGCAACTAGAAATTGCAATTTGGATTTCATTACAACCTAATTTGCCATATTTCTCAGGGTGAGATTTCAGGAAAAGTGGGAAGCCTGGAAAGTTAATATGCACAGAAATAAGTGCAATTATGGTATCATTTACTTTTATGTATGCTAATACAGATCTAAGGACCACATATCATTAAAACTTTACTAGGTGTGTACAAATTTTAAAAACTAAAGAAATATCTTGTCATCATGCATTCAATACCACTGAAACTGGGATTTAGTAATATATGTCCAATATAGAGAGAATTCTGGAAACAATAAATCAACTAAGTTTCTTAAATGTTTAAGAGACAGATAAGATACAGAAGTTTTGCTTACTTAATTCAAGACTATTTAAGGAAATCTATTGCCATCAAGCCTTCCACAACAAAGAATACGGATTTCTTCCCCTCCCTACCATCACAACAAGGAAATGTTAAAGCCTAAGAATACAAATGTAATGGTACATTCCAAATCCTTTTTAATTACTTTCTACCACTGCCAAAATATACTGAGATGACATTTATCTAGAGGATGGATAAATGTAGTTTTAAAACAATGCATTTCAGAAGTAAACCTAAAGTTCAGTGTGGGATAATACAATAAAAAATTATGTCTGAAGCAGTAAGAATAAACCAAAATATTTTATGTGGTTGATCAACAGGAAAATACAAAAGAAGTCTTCAAATGGTAACATCAGCCTATTTTTACAGCATACTTACAATCTTTGTTGCGTTACATTGTGTTTTCTATCTGAAAACCCTTGTATGACAGTTGTGATTCTTACTGATGAATGTCTGATGAAAGAAAACCTGAAGATTCAGTAGACACTTTTATTAATATAAAGGAATTATATAAATTCCTCAGGTTTGATTTTAAATTCAGTATGTTTGCCCTCAGAACACTGTTCCAGAACTTAATGCTTAGAAAATTTGTCACTTCTAACACATTTATGACAAATTTGTAGCTACTTGATCCTGTACCAGCATCGCCTTTTAAAATTATTTCCTTCTTCCTTGATGTTTACCTTTTGGACAGCAAATCATAGAAACACTTAACCTTTCAGAAGGCTAAATACTTGACTATTTCTTCTTATATGAAGACTCTTAACCTATTCAGTTTAAGTTAATATTTTTGATTCTGAAAACCTATAATTGTAATTTTCCAGATAAGATCTTGTTAAATTTAAACCTATTCTATCTAGATTTCCACAGTATCCCACTTTCTACCATGGCAAAATACAGCAATATTTACACTAGGGAAGAGATTAATGTAGTCTAACTTATGAACATCACAATTTAGTATCTTATCTTTAAAGAAAATCCCAAAGACATCAAAGAGCAGTGTAAGGAAGTGCAGGTTTCTCAGTGGACGGCATCTTCCCTGAACACTCAAAATTGTGTCTTGCAATTTTGTTTTCATCTTAACTCAGAAGTTGCAGGAGATGTTATGAAAAGAAATTATTTCTTTTTGTTTTGAACTCTCAGAAAATCACTTGGCTGCAATATAAAATTTTAACATAATGCATTCCATGTTATAATTATGTATAATTCGTGTTCAAGAACAACATTCAGTATCTTGACACTTATAAGGTTAAGATCTCAAGTTTTTGTATCATAAGAATATGAAATTAGGAGATCTAAACTAGTACTGCAGATTAGCTACTTATCTCCAGACATTAAAAAGATCCATTAATATTTGGTTACTTACTTACAACATAATAGGTAGTTACAAACTTAAGATATGGGGAAGACATTTCTAAGTTACCAATTTATTTTATTTCAAAATGAAGCACATTTCTATAGGCAGAGCACAGCAGAACACATAATACAAATGAAATAATTCATTAGTAATATTTAACATCATATACACTCATGAAACAATATTGGAATAAAATGTCCAAGAAATCCTTGTAATCACTAATATTTTACTTAACGTGTTACACCACTGAGTCTTGTTAAAGCTGGGGCTTCACTGAGTAACTACTGACATACTATCTCAAAATACTATTTAAAGGCTATGCCTCTCTGACTGTTGTGAAAACACTGTGAACAAATTTCTGATGTAAAGGACTGGTCAGTCACTTTCACCACCCCTTCAAGGTTACTTATTCCAAAATATGACATTATTATTAAAAATAAAATATATTTTTTAAATCACAAATATTTATTTTGCATAAGAAACTTGAGCAAGTTAGCATGTCGCTTACAATTATCCCTTAACAGATTTCTGATTTTCAGGATTTTTGATTTCTAGGTCAGGCTTTTTAAAACATTTAAGGAAGCATTTTACTTTCTGGAACAGTAGCCATCACATACTGTCCATACGTATAGCTTTCCCTTTCCTTGTGTGAACAAGTGTTTTATAATAATATTTTAAAATTTAAAAAAAAAAAAACTTCAATCAAAAAAAAGAAATACAAAATCCCAAGTACTCAGCTTGTGTTAGAATATTAGGCATTGTGCATTAAAATATTTTTGTTGATACTTCCTATCTTAAAACTAATTGTTTACAATTCTGCCTTCTAAATGCCTCGCACAGGACATAGATTGATCTGTGAACACCTGAGGTTTGTAATAAATATCTAATGAGAATAAATACACCAGGATAAATCATGCTCAGAGGCCATTGTATTTACTTCAGCTTCTGTCAAGATCTGAAACCCAAATACAGACACAGTTCATACATTTTATGTCACAAAAGTATTATAATGACTTAAATTGTTACCGTGCAGTAGCTTATCTTTTTTAATGGCAAAGCTAAAAGCAACTCTTTCCAAAAAAAAGTTTAGCAATGTTTATATGCCATCATCAATCAATCATCAAGCATTGTCTTTGTAGTTCTCCAGAGAGCTTCATTCATTTGTTTCTTAATTGGGTAAAACAACAGTAAATATCTTTTTGAGGTGTGGTACATGAAAAGGAAATAAGCTTTCTGTTTTGTTTTGAGTGAGTTGATTTACCATCATCATAATACACTAATATAGTAGAATTTATTATTGAGATGTCAAGGGACTAAACTGAACAATTAAAAAATTATCCTCCCCTAGTTGTAACAAAAGGTATTTATTACTGAAATTTAAAAGCTTCTTCTGTTTTGAGGTTGTTGGGGTTTTTTTGTATTAACTTTTGAATTTGTTTGGTGGGGAGTTTTTGGTTTTATTTTGTTTTTTTTCCTTTCTTAATTAGAACTTTACCAAACAGAACACTCCCCACCTGTAAAAAGAAATTACTATCTCTGCTTTGCACCTCAGGGTACTTCAATGCTGCTATGCACTCAGGACATTTTTTAACAAGGCTACACAAATACAAATGGTCTACATAAGCAAATAGTTGAATAAATCTTTGTGTTTGTACCTGTGCTTCTGAAAAATCTGGAGTAAAGCTCTACCTTGGCAGTAGGCTTGCCATGAAGCATCACATGACCTAAAATTTTACCTGTTTTCATAGTCTTAATCATTTCAGATACTGAAAGAATACAAAATAGTTTTTTAAGCAAGTGTCATACAAACCTTATGGACTATACCTTCATAGATCTAAAAGTGAAATAAGAAACTTCTCTAATTTTATAGCTAGCTTTGAAAGATAAAATTCTGAATCCCATTGTTGTGATAATCAGTTTATTCAGGACAGCCATGAAGAGGACTTATCTAAATGAGCCATAAAGTGACCAATATCCATTATCAGGTATGACTTCAAAAAATGGTGTCTCTCCTGCTGAATTCAGTTAGAAAATGTGAAAGATTCTCTTTATATACTCTTAGGAAAAAAAGTTGTCTTATATCACTTCAGTTGTCTGCGAGAAAATGAGTATCTTCTTAACTATAGCCTAGTACAGAAACCCCAAAATCACCACTTCTCTTAAATATTATTCAATTATATCTTTCTGAAAAACCTTAAAAATTAAACTTTTTCATAACACAGTCTTCTTCAGAATTAGCAGAAGAAATCATTAAAATATGCAATGAAATGAAATATTTACTCTTACATGCAAGTCTACTGGTATTTTTGACAAGAAAGTGAAAATGGGAGGTGAGCTGAACAAGAACAGAAGCCTCCTACTGTACATCTTCACATGCATGTGATCACTGCACAGGTATGTTTGGCCAAAATATATTTTGCAGTTTGAATTCCAATTCTGGCTATTCAAAAGTCCCTAGAATCTTTTTGACAGATTCAATTTCCATTGCTCAGGGTAGAGGCAATGCCACTATTTCTTTTTTTTTCCGTCATTGCTTTTATTATCTAAATTAATTGGCTTGAATCCAGATGATGGTATTCCAGGCATCCACACTTTTAACTGCCCAACTAGACTGACTCACAGAGAGTAAAAGTGAGCTCTGCGAGCTGTCGGTGATGACAAAGAGTGGCAAAAAGATGAGGATGGTCATGGCAAATTTCTGTAGATGCAGAGACTAGATTAACTTTCCTACATGATAACGGTGATACATCTTTAAAGTGGTGAACATAATTATGTGTATGCTTATTGATTTACTTTTATTCCAATACATTGATACGGATTAAGAAATGGCTTGATGATATACAAAAATCACACTTATTAACTATCCTATTGACCTCCTAAATTCTCACTGGGTGAGATTCTTCCCACCCATTAACTGGAACACCTGAGTATGATCTATCATACATTTGTGCTACTCAGACCAGTTAGACTGTGAAAAGCAGAGCCAAAATTCTTACCATAGGTGTAAAGCAGAGATGTATAAGAAAGATGACTGTACATTTATTACAAAGGAGTAACCCGGCTATTATTAAAGACCAGTTAACACCCAAGTGAATTCAGTGGAAATTTCCTAATTGATTTCAGTTTGGATTGGGTTTTAAAATCAAGTATTTAAAGATTGGTCATGCTTTCAGTTTGGGGATATCAACAACAAAGGAAATATTACATATTTTTTAAATTGTGCAATGATTTCTATTGAAAATTGGCAGCTGCCAGCATTCCAGAAAATGAGCCTGCTAATTTATATGCCAAAATAGGAACATTTAGCTGCTGAGAGACTTGATAAATCTATCTCTAAATGACTGTTTGATAAATCAAGTACATGTTTATAATTGTGTAAGATTATATTATTTTTCACAGCATGAAACTAGGAATGAGTTTTTCTGCATAGAAACAGATCCACCAGATTTAATCTGATTCCTTGCTTAATGCAATACTGCTCATAATATTCTAATGTTAAGATCCAGCCTGAAGTTACCTAGATCTTGTTTTCCTATCAAAATAGCCAAGGAACACATTATTATAACAATCAAGAATACTATTTAATGAAGCAAGATTCAATTTAGAGTTTAGACTTAAGGAATAATGCTGATAATATTAGTTTACTGTCCTTAATGATAGCCAACATTAATAACCAAGAATATGATTACAATGCATTCACCATACCAGTTACAGTTAAATTTGTCTGGAGGTTTCAAAGGTAAGATTTTGTTAGCTAACAAATATAAATAAAGACACTTCAGTCACTCTGGAAATATAAACAGTGACAGAAAACATGTAATGTACTCGATTAGAGTCCCTAAGCTTAAGCCAATTTTTTTCTTATTACCTCTTCTAGTGATTAGTGTCTGCAGAATAAATTGAAGTTAACAGGATAAAATTACAAAAGCCAATTTAATGTTCATGCATGTAATAATTTTGTATCAAATTGCAGTAGAAATCGTGACTGTTAAAATTCTGGTGAAATTAAGTTAGTTTTTATAAATTAAATATGTTTAAGTTGTCAAACAATAACACCCAAATATTTCATATCTTACAGCTGGAGATGAGATAGTAGTCTGCTAGATTTCTCTATTCATATTTTAAAGCAACATCTGGTTTAAATGCTAGTTGTTACAGGAACCTTAAGATGAACTTTTCAACAAGTTGATACTGAATGTTTTTCATTTTCAGTTAAGTAAGAATACCATATTTTTTTTTATCATCCTGGTTTAACTGTGGTCCTTGAAAGTTACTTGCACCTAAGACCTGAGTTGCACCTAATTTCTTTTACCTCAGATCATTCTTTATCTATAAGAATGGAATTAATATTAAACATGAAACAGGGTAATAGCTTTACAGTCTTTTTCCCTGAAAGCTATTTTTTGTGACCAAGCTTGACCACAGCAATAGTTTCCATAAGTGTCAGAAAACACAGATAGTGTAGCAGAGTGGCTTGATATAAAGAGTTTACCTTGCCTTTCTGCATTGAATTTGCCAAGTTTCCAGAATTTCAATTCCTTTGCGAGAGTTACAAACAAATGGTCACTGGTTCTACAATTACACCTGTCACATAACTAAAGGTGCAGTCAAGTTTTACAATCATGAGTAGGAGTTGGTCAATTGATATCCTTTCTTGCAATAAGTATCATAACAGAAAACAAAAAAAAATCCCGGCACATTGTTACCACTCTCTCTTTCCAAATGGATCTCTCATTGGCCCACTTTTTTCACTCAGGATTGTAAGATCACAACTCATATTGTACAACATAGAACTCGCAGTTCATAATTCCACTATCAAACATGTAACACCTTTGATAAATATAGGCACAAACACACATTCAAGCAGAAGAAATATACAATTTATTAAAAAGAGAATGCTAAGAGAATGCTGCATGTGTATACAAACACATTACACTCTTCTACTGATGAATTATGGATCCTCTCTTCTACAAACCTGATGCCATAAACCAGCTTGATAATACTCTGTCAAATATCTAAGTTAAGACAAGGCTTTAAAAGAAATGTATAGACAGTAGTGAACTTATCTCTCTTTTGAGTATTTCAGTGAATTTATGCAAGTTCTATAAGTAAGAAGAGTAGAGCAAGATTTCATTGAATTCAATTAATAATTTTAGACTGATGAAGATTTACTTTTCATAAATGCTTCAGAATTTATACTATATATTTTGATTTCACTACAGTATCAGCTCTTGGCATTCTACCAAATATAATAGCAACTGCTAATGTAACAGTCTAAAACTGACTATTGCTACTTAGGATAGAATTTCCGTAGGACTTTTCTTTACAGTAAATTTAAGGTCATTAGAATGTTTCTCAGGTAAATTAATTTTATTCATATCCAATTTCAGACAAATTTGATAATTTTTTTTTGTTTTGACTTATCATTTTCTCTAGAACAATACGGTGTATTTTTACAAATTCTGTGTCCTTTTTTTCTCTTGGGACTACTTGTCCTACTATTCCTGTTTTTCCCTCTGTTTTCATTATTTCTATTAACTTTATAGTTTTTTCGTATGTTATGATCTTTCTCTTTCCAGTCTCTATAACCCTAGAAAACCACTGAAAGGTATCTTACAAATATAGTCTTAACTGTTTTACTTCCTCCTCTTATATAGACAATTCTCCTCAAAAATCTCGTCTAGCAGAGTCTCCTCTCTTCTCCTTACTTACTATATATCCTGCATTTTATGCCTTCCAAGTTTTTCTTAAACCAGCATTTCAAAAGATACAACTTTCAGTTTGACAGCTTGTGAAAATCTCTCAAATTTCTAATTTCTCAGAGAACGCAATGTTCTCTTAATTCAATTGACCTAATTATGACAAAAATTAAAGAGAAAATACTTCACTTTTTGAAATGTCTTTAAGACAGTTTAGCACTGAGCTGGTATTTAACTAAGGCATTACTGATGAATTCAGGTCTTTAAGATCACTCTAACAGTTCAGAATGTTCTAGGAGCTTAATACCTAGGCACAAGCTAGTTAATTCTCATGGAATTAATCCTTTTATGAAAGCCCTTTAACTAACATTGTTTCAGTTTAAGGCTTTAAGGAATCTGTTTTGATTTAAATTAAATGAATTCTTGATCATTTAAAATAGTTTATGTGTTATTATTCAGCTTTTGGGAATTCCAAACTTGACTCTCTTAATAACAGTTATTATAAATTGCAGAAAAGGCTAGATATATAGTTCAAATTATTTACAACTCAAGTTATATCAATATTAAAATTATATAAAAAAAAAATAAATTTGCCCTGCCTCCCTTCATGATTAAACCTGATCTTCATCCACAAATGCAAAGCCTGTTGATGTCAGACAATGCCCTCTAAACCTGTGGAACCACAGAAAAATTTTTCAGCAGCACTGCACAGGGTCAACCTGCAAATACAGAACCTTATTAACAATGCTAAAGAAATTTGTTGATTCATGAACTAAAAGAAAATTCTTACTATCCCTGAGCTAAGTAAGATCTATAGTTGATTAAGTGACAACTAATAGTAACATTTTATTTCTTTGTCAAATAAATGAGACGTGATAGACAATATACAAGGAGCAGATCTGATACCACTTATGTAGGACTTTCTTAATTAGGTCTTGGGCTGCGTATCAGCTTAATTTAACATGGTGAAACTCAATTAAGCTGTTTTAACTCAGCCAAGCCCTTGAACCAGTTTAAGTCTTTAAAATGGTGTATGATTTGCTTTAAAAGTTTAACGAGTTGTAAAGTAGTTATTAAACTCCTAAAATGTGTCTATTGACATTTGGCATTTTTCTTTTAAATAGGTCTTACAAATATAGTAACATCATTTATTTACTCATTTAACTGACTAAGCTAGTTTTACTTTTTTTCCTGTTTATTTCTGATAGCCCTGCATAGCTAATTTGCTGATGGGAAAGCCAGCTGGAACCTCTTATGTTTTATGAATGGTAAGGCAAAACTCTGACCTCAGCTTAAACTCTGCAGTATCACCAATATTAACATGAAAAGTGGGAATGTAATTTACAGACAAGTATTCTGCAGTTGAAAGAACATAGATAATTTGGCTTGGTTATCTGTGTCTGTCACAACATTTCATTGTTTTCCATGCAAAAGGAGCAATCCTACAATTTATTTTGAATTGTGCTTCCCTCCCCACCAAAAACCCAAACCTAGAAGAAAAGTGAAGCTCTTGGAGGAGAATACAAACTAGGTTGAACAAAAAATTGTTGTCTGTATTTGTAGATATCCATTAAACATGATAGCAGCAGTTTTAGGTTTGTACAATGAAATGCATTGTCAAACATGTCAGAACATAGCAGAATTTTTTCTTCATTTCTCTGCAGGGAAAACAGTTTAAAAACTTCATAATATCAAGTGCAAATTCAAAGAGCTTTGAGCTGAAAGTCAATGACATGCAGCAAATATGCAATCCCAAAAATGCTGAATTAGGAAACACTTTCAGACGAGAGCCACTTGTGAGCAGGAAATGCTGTCTTAGTAGCTAAAAAAAAAGTGCAGCTTGTATTCAAAATCATTAGCTTCTTCTGAGGACCTAATAAAAGTTTGGACCACAAGACTGAAAGATATAATTTAAAATACCTATGCATAAAAAGACTGAACAGAATTTTTCAGTCTTCTTTTGTCCCGTTCAAAACTCAGAATTCTCTGATTTATTTTTTTCTTTCTAATTTAATTAAGATATAAACCTAAGGTGTACCTTGCATATTGCTCATATGGCAATACATGGTGAAGACTATAAAGGTTATGCTCCTTAAAGAATAATTTGTGCTGTCTCTCTCTGACCTCCTTTCCTGCTCTCTTCTTAGTCCACTGAGAACCTTCCACCCAGCTGTGGAAAGAGAAGACTGAGAAGCCAAGTGCAGGGATGCGCACAATTTTTCTAGTCCCGTTAAAAAAAAGTAAAGTGAAAGCCACAGCTTCCATCAACTCTATTCATAGCTAAAGAAATATAGCAGTCAAGTCCCTAACAATACTCTTCCACTGAAAGTGTAGCACTGAGAAGGACAAGTCATGCCTTCAACCTGCCACATTTGTCAGTCTCATGAAGAGCCATAAGGCCTTCCTACAAACATCACACTCAGCCGAGCTCTGTAGGACTTAGTAGAAAGGTTTCTTAACCCTTCCTGGTCACACTTTAGTCAACGACTAGGAGGCTTTATTAATTTTCTGAGCTGAGGCTAAGAAAAATTAGACGTAGTCTGAGGGCTCACAGTATGAATCAGTAAAGCATGTTTTAATTAAGACTTATAGTGGTTAGGACTTTAAGTCACAGGATTCAGACAAGTTCTTGAGCTTTAAATAAACTTTTTGTGTAATTTTGAGTTAGAACATGACACTCTGTGTACTCGATGTCTTACAAAACCTAACCACCTACAGCAAATTCCAAATTTATAAGATTTCCCCAGTTGTGAACAAATTCTTACTGAATATGCTATATAGCTGAATACCACATTCTTTGAGGGAAATTTACAATTTTAGAGGGATATTTTTTTCCAGAAGCAGAAACAGAAGGGAAGATAATAGATTGCATCAGACAAGTTCAATAAAAATACATCTAGTTATTATTTGGAAATCGCTTTATTTTGTGGGATTATCATGGGAGAGAAGAAAATATCCTCAAGACGTTAATAACATCCAGAATGCTTCTTCATTTTAATTCAGTAATTAACAGTCCTGTTGAAAAATCCCTAATAGGCAAAAAAAGCCAATAGGAAGTTCCAGGCAGAGATAAAATTTTATAATATGAAAATTGTGTTCCTTGAAAATGAGAGTGAGGAAAGTGAACTATGCTTTTTGTAAAGTCTACAATAAATTAGTGTCACTCATAGGAATTGTATAGACTTGTGACTATTACTTAGCATTTTAACTACCAACTTTACATTATAAAAGTGTCAAATGAGGATGTTTGTGATTCACACATTTGTACTAAGTATTTAATCTGTGTAAGTATAGTAAACCTAATATAAAATGACTAACCTACTGAGAAGAAAGATCTACAGTCACACTAAATGTTAGCTCTTCACTCTTTTATCATGGCATACTTCCTCTCCTGAGTTGGTTTTCAGTTTGTGGTTTGGTTTTTTTTTCAACTACTGAGAGAAATAATACTCCAATAAAGGGTCTCATTTTCAAGTCTTATCCCATACTCTGTGATAGTTACAACATCTTCATAGATATTAGAGGGTTTTAGAGCCCTTTGTACAGATGAGAACCTAGACACCATACAGCCTTCATGTTAGTTGCCATGAGGATGAAGTAATTGAGATTTTTGTGGTATTTGGATTCTTTGGCAATAGAAGCTCTAAAAACTAACAGTTAAATTGCTGCAGTAGGCAGCTTTCACCTCTGCCAGTGGATGCTGTCTCCTGTGATCACACATTTCTCCATGACGTTTTAGAGGGGAAAACAAGCAGGTTAATCAAATGAACCTTGTCATGTTTCTTTTTGTTGACAGTTTCTAGTGTCCAGGCTCATGTGAACAATTCTGAAAGCCTCTTGCTTATTATGAGTATGAATTTACACTCAGTTTCCATGCAAAATCCTTAGGATCTCATGATGTGGCTTGATAAAAATGGATTTCATATCTTCTATATTGCTCTTTCTTTCTTTTATAATCTATGTCCTAAATACTTTCTCAATTACTGTGTTCTAGCAATAACTGTTGCAGTGCTATGCATAAGACACTTATTAAAGTGAAAAAGAAAAAGATAACAAGAAAAATTAGTTTTAGGTGTCTGAAAGGCAAACACTTACAAAGATAGGTACAGCACATGGTATTCCTTTTTTTCCTCAAGTTAGGGAACAGAAAAGGTTCCTGTGAGATAAAAATGAGCTTGAAAGCTTCCATTGAGACCACACCCAGTACATATATACAAAGTGCCTTTTGGTATATGCACGCCCTTTTTCATTGTTGGAAACCTTGAATAGCTTTCCCTCTCACACCTTCAGTGAATTTTATCAAACATTGTGTATATTTCCAATTTTCATTTAAATATATCTCAGAAACTTGTTGACAGAATTTTCTGGTCTGTATTTCTGGTCATATAAGCAAGTACTGGAAAAAAAGCATCCTGGCATATTACAAGGAACGTGAAATGCTTCCTGTCAATATACTTATGATCTTAATTCTGAATACCCTTTTTTTTTTTAATGGAGATTTACATTCCCTTTCCAAGTAGTCACTCATATTTAAGAGGAATTGATACAGTACGAGTCAAATTTTAGACCAGACTAACGAAACAAACAAAAAAAAAAAGAGTAGAGATAGTAAGAAAAATTGAGTGCATTATTGTAAAAACAATAAAATAGCCATTTTCTAAAACTCAACTCTTTCTTTCTGTTCACTTCTTCATCTTCACTTTATGGCTCACCTCTTCCCCTTACAGTCATTTGTGAGCCTTCCACCAAAACAAAAAGGTTTTATCTGGCATCTTAAACTGTATTTACGCTGAGCTAGGATGCAGAAGAGAGAGCAAACTGCAAATGTTAGACATTTTTTTAAAACTATAAAATGCTTGCAGCAATTACTTCTAAAACAGTTGACTGCTTTGTTGTTTTTTAAGTGAACTAGCAAATGTGATGCCAGGAGTTACAGTATTCTTTGAACACACAAGTATGCAATAAGGGAATGGAAAGGGTGGAGAAGGTTTGGGGACCACCACCAGAATGCTGGTGAAGGAGGAGGGAACTGTAGCTACCACCCACCTCTTGGTGCTCCAGCCTACCAACTACTCCAGTGGAAACCAAAAAGGTTTCTTTTCCCACCAGACACCCTGCCAGCTAATAAGATCTTACCAGCTCCCAGTCAGTACAGAGTACCCTCTTACTGTTTTTACTCACATTCACCTACTGAACTTCTGCTGGAGCTCATTGGCATGAATATGCCAATGAATTGGCTAGAAACCAGGTTAATTTTCTGTTTGGAAGGGGCTGTATTTATTTCCTTTCCCCTGCCATATTTGAAGGCAGCTGTTATAGTCAAGATGCAGTATATTCTCACGGATTCCCAAATCACCACAAACACCAGAGGAAAAATATGGCTTTTTAAAATTTAGAGGAATCCTATATAGTGTATTATTTCTGGTCTGAGTAATCACTGGAGACTGCAGAAAAGCAATAGACCAATATGTTTTCTTCAAGTTGCATTTCAGAAATCCTACATATTGAATTAATTAAGCCTTAATTGTGTTCTCTGTGCCTCCTCTGTTTATGTGGCAATGAGGCATATGAAAAATGGGGAAATGTACCAATGCTGGCCTACCAAAGAAAATGTATTTGTATTATCTGAAAGCCAGGTGTAGAAAAGTTCTGAAATTGGAGATTAAAACTAAATTGTATAAAGAAGAATTTGAAAAGGGCACCTATGTTTTTGTACATTTTTTTTTGTTTATAGAGACAATAGTTACTACACATCTGCAGTTAAGCTGATTTCAAACATTTTTTACCTAGTTCAGGCCTGACCTTTAAGTTATATTTACTCTGTCCAAATTCCAAAGCAACATGGTCTTTCTCTGCATATAAAAGACATGCAAAAAAAAAAAAAGGGTTAGGTATTACTTGATATTAGCAATGTTATTTTGTATTTCCAGTTTAACAATGCCTTCAGAAAGCAAACTAATAAAGAAATATCCAGGATTTTTTTCCAGTCCATTAAATCATCACCTTATGATTTTATGGATGACAAATAAGAATTTTTTATTTTAGTCACACTATCAGGAAGATATTTATAAATTCATATTTATATATATGTTCATTGAATAGCAAATTCTAAAATGATGGTACATGCTGCCCATAATTTAATGAGATGACCCTGTGTTTATGCTGTCTAAAGGGACAAAAGGTGGAAGCTTGCATTTTAAGCCAGGAAACATAAGATCACCCTTTTATAAACCATGATTGCAATACAGTTCCCACTTAACTCATTGTAAAAGTTCTTCATGCTTTGAAAATTATAGAATTTTCTATCTATGTGAGTATTACCTCTTCACACCTTGCTTTGGAAGAGAGGGTAATTTGTTCTCTGTTCAGTCCCCATCAACATTACAAGGCATGAGGAAAGATCGCCTTTGCTTTTGTCCTTACATAGGGACATCAGAATACTAATTCTGGAGAGTTTTCAATAATGTCAATAAAATATTATCACTACTGCAGACAGGACAAGTAAGAAGTTTAAGCTCCTTTCAGTGCCACTACAGGCATCTCATGCTTTTCCTCCAGAAAGCTCCAAGGAGCTCCTATTTTTCCACTACCACCTTGGTTAGACCTTATGAACTCAACACAAACCTAAATGCTTGAGGGAATTCCTTATTTATTTAGGGGTTTTATTTGCCTTTGGCATGGGCAGTGCACATATTCAATTCAACCACAGCAATCTGTATTCAACATGGTTAAACAAAGAAAATAAATAAATTTCTGTCTGATGAGAAGATCAAATCCTTTCCTTGGATTATGTGATAGGACAGAGGCACACTGGCACAGGGGAACCCTGCTGTGACCTCTCCCAAGGATGTCACCAGGAGGTGGCCAGCCTCATGGCTGGGGTGAACAAACATTGCTGTCAGGCCAGGGAAAGGCTCTGAGGCACCTTTGGGTTTGGGAACCCTGTGGTGGAGGAAAACAGAGGGTTAAGGTGGTAAAACGAGCTGATAACATGTAAGCAGGGACTGGTCACTGTGCTTGTCTGGCCATACCCTTTGTCTGATCTGTAGTGTCTTCTCATTAAACTCAATTTCTGGCTGTTTTTCTGTGTGAGGGGCTCTCTATCTGTGTGCACGTGGGTGTGAGGGTGTTTGAGTGGCAGCAGCTGGAGACACCTGAGGGAGATTTTGTGCGTGTGTGCGTGAGACAACTTGGGTAAAGAAGACCCAGGGCTGACTACTGGGTAGAGTGAGACTGATGCTACATCTAGGGCCTGTTACTGGGTGTACACATGCATTCATGTACGTGCTTATCCTTGGGAGCGGCTGGACCTGTGTGCATGGAGCTGGGGCAGCTTCACTTCTACCAGATTCAGCTTCCATACAATTTATGCTCACCTTCTCTGTGATTAAGATCTGTTTGCTATTACAGCCTTGGAAGATTATATTTGTTTTTAAATCTTTTAAAACAGAAAGGTTCTACTGGCACACAAATAATTGAAATAATTCATTAACCTCTTGACCTCAATCAACACAAAATTATTTTTAATTCTTCTTCAATATAGCTTTTCTAATCTTCTGACATTTCACTAGATCATGTGTTCCAAAGAGGAATGAAGATGAATAAGCTCAGTAAGACACACCAATCTTACCTAACACTTCTTAATATAAAAGACAGATGGCCTTCCAGAACACAGGACTCACAATTTTCTCTCATAGTTTTTATTTGTGAAAAAAAGTCCAGGCTCAAGAGCAAGTACAGAAGATTCTCTTTTCAGAGCACCCAGGTATCAATTAAAAATTCTGGTTTTCTTCAAAATCACACTGTCCCAGGAAAGAAAAAATACTAATAACTACATAAGAGGCACCTCACCTTACAGGTTAAATTTTATGTTACTGTTGTTCCACTATTTCCATAACCTAACTTTCTCACTTGCAACAGAGTCATTCAAAAGAAACAGAAAATCATCACTTGCTTTTAAAAAGTCATAACAGAATAACAACAAAAAAACCCCACTATCCAAAGAACTAAGGTATTTTATCTGTTCTGGCAACTCTTCCATAGCTCCTAAGCTGTTCTTTACCTGGAAAACTATCCAGAATGGAGGAGAGAAACGTTATAAAATTAAAACCTTTTATGAGAAAGGGCCATGCTAATTACAATCATAGGTAGGTCCAGTAAATGCAGCAGTGGTTCTGATTACAACCTGTCTAGAGTAACTTTGAAGAACATTGGGATCATTAGATTACTTCAAGTAATTGTAAAAGGCTAAGTATAGATAGATACATTTTATTTATGCATATACTTATATACACACACACACATACACACACTCAGTAAGATGGCGGGTAATCTATGGAAAAAAAATACTAGTAAGCCTATTAAGGGCTAAATATATATTTTTAAAGTTTTAACATCAATGTTTACATTTCTGCCTCTGGTTAGTGAGTAGGTAGCGTGTATTCTCTTTTAATCATTATCCCTATTTGCCTTTTTAGTTTCTGTTTGTTCACATTGAATTGTTAGATCCATCCAATGAGAAGCCAACACATTGAATCTCAGATTACAGAAACATAATAACATCAAATTGTTCCTAGCAGGAATAAAACATTGGACTGCCTTACAGATGGTCAGTCAGACCCATACTAAAAGGTCCTGTGCTAGGGAGGAGGGCAATGATCTGAGCCTCCAAGGGAGGTGAACAAAGATTCCAGCTAATAAAAAATTAGTACTCCCTTCAGTTCCTGAATCTCTACTATGGACAAGTAAAAACGCGAGGATCCATTGAAACTTCAGGAAAGGAGAATACAGTCTCCTTATCTTTGTCAGAGACTGTCCAGTGTCTCCAGGTCTCCAAAGTTCTTATTAGATCAAATCAGATAGGAACAGCAGTCTCTTCCTATTCTGGATAGCTTTCTTGTTCATTATTAGTAACCATATAAATTAATTTTCCCCCTTATTCACCCTCCTAAAATGGCTTTCACATGCTGATTAGATATTTTCACCATTTATTACTGCCTTTATCGTGGGAAGAATAATGGGATATGGGATATTTGTCATGGGATAACTTGACAATGAAACATCTAAATATTCAGAAATTATAAGCAGAACTTGGATCTAAGAAAATGTAAGTGCCTGCATATGCAACACAAAGAGTTTAAAAGTGAAGCTGTTTTTACTGTGAATTAATTCAAAAGGGCAAGGAGATAATAAAACCAGCTGAATATTGAGTACATTTTAGACTTCTACTATTGAAACAATTGCATATAATATAATCGTAGCACTCAAATCACGAATCCTTTTAAATAAAATCGCATACTACTGTAGCAATGTAAAGCAGACAGTTGTTTTGCATATCTCTTGAGATCTCTAATGTTTTAACTGTATTTGTCTTGAGCAGATACTGTGAACTGCCTGCTTTGAACTTTTTCTGTTTTACAGTATGTTATGCTACAACAAGGCTACTCCAGTAATCTTTTTTTTTTACTTTCAAAGTAGGGTCTTCTGACTATATTTAAGATCAATAAAATTCCACATCCTTACAAAATGTTTAAAAAAATAATCTTGCTTATAAAATATTTGACAAATATTTTTGCAGACCTTTCCATACATGTGAGTTCTTGGTGCCTACAAAGGGATTATATAGTAATTGCAAAGCAAGAGGTATTGTTTATATTTATTTATCTTAAGAAGGACCTTAAAGAAAGCCAAGAAGAGACTCAGACTGCTGTAAAGAGAAAAAAATATAGGATAGTATTGAGCAGAGAATGTGTGGGTTTTTTGTTTTATCATATCAGAGCCAATTCTCAGTGTGAAGACTGCAACAGCAATGGTTGTTGAACAACCGCCTAGATGTAGTGGTTCAGACCAAGTTAACTCCAGAAAAGCAGAAACAACTACTTGTCTGACATAAGAGTTTCTATCTGAAATATTTTTTTTTAAATCTAGAAATAAAACATATAAGAAATAGGAGTAAGAGCAATCACAATGTTTTATTCGTTCTAGGAGGCACAATTTCCAATGCATCTCACTTAAGTAATTCTTCTAGGGAAGAGTTTTTATCTTTTCCCCTGCAAAATACTACATACTTTCATTTCTAGCATTTTTTTTTAGCAATACTTACTCAGAAGTGCTCAGGTGGATGTGCATTTTTAGCCAAGATATGTCATTCTCTACAGTATCTTTGCAAGAGAGCTACATAGTGAGTTTGTGTATTTACATAGGTATTACTAAGTGCCCTTAACACAGTCTCAGTTCTGGACCACTACTATGCCTGGTGTCACCTACAAGACCTACTGTAGTTTGGAAGGTCCCACCAGAGCCTTTCTAACAGGAAACTGCACACAGCTATGGCAGAGAAAGACAGTAAATGCCAGTCATTCAAAAGAAAATGAATTTGTGAGCAGACAGGCACGGTAGATGGTACATGTGTGCATCATAACAGAGATTGGTTTAGAAATTCTTCTGCTTTGGAGCACAGATAAGTTTTACTGCTGTCCCAGATGACCTGTGAGCATTTCCTATATGCATTTTTAATATGCAAAAGAGAAAAATATTATATGGTAAATTCTTCAAAGCAGCCTACAAACTGAGTTTATGGATGTAAAATTTGTTCTCAGAAATATCTATGCAATGTTTAATTGTAACTGTTGCTTATTAACATCATATACATATTTAGTGACTTAATTTACATGCATCAATAGCCATCCTGAGAGGACCTGACTATAAATCTGGAGAGCAACTATGAAGTTT
>JAAGAY010007966.1:0-14839 GCA_011801015.1 Ardeotis arabs
TTCCTTCCTTCCTTCCTTCCTTCCTTCCTTCCTTCCTTCCTTCCTTCCTTCCTTCCTTCCTTCCTTCCTTCCTTCCTTCCCTTCTTCCTTCCTTCCTTCCTTCCCTCCTTCCTTCCTTCCTTCCTTTCTTCCTTCCTTCCCTCCTTTTAATTGTGCTCATTTACTACTTGACTCCTTCAGTTATTTTCCTTCTGGCCTGCTGAAATAAATGTGTGTTTGTTGTTGCCCAAAGGATATGCCTTTTCTATGTATCCAATAGGTGGTTTATTAATAAGTTCTTGTAGTTTTACTTTCAGGCTGTAGTATTTCCCGGCAACTTACCAGTAGCATAATTTTTAAAATTACTGAAACAGAGGAGATAAAAATATTTTTAGGGCAAGATAAATGGCAAAATAATCTATATTTATATGAGATTCAGGGCAATATAAGTATCTGCATAGTATTTTCTTCTACATTACTGAGTTGAATTTTCAAAAAGATAGTGAATATTTATTCTTGTAAATAAAGAAATAATCTTAATTCTGATACCTTTGTAAAAGTGAAAGCTATCAGATATTTCACTGTACTCTAGAGCTGATAGAGTTATACTGAGCAGTAAACCAACTTTACAGAGCTACTTAGAATCATAGAATGGTTAGGATTGGAAGGGACCTTCTAAGGTCATCTAGTCCAAACCCCCTGCAAGGAGCAGGGACATCCCCGACTAGATCAGGTTGCTCAGAGCCTCATCCAACCTGGCCTTGAACATTTCCAGGAATGGAGCATCCACCACCTCTCTGGGCAACCTGTTCCCGTGTTCTACAACTCACATTGTAAAAAATTTCTTCCTAATATCTAATCTAAATCTACCTCCCTCTATTTTAAAACCATTACCCCTCGTCCTATCACAACAGGCCCTACTGAACAGCCTCTCCGCATCTTTCTTGTAGGCCCCCTTGAGGTACTGGAAGACCGCTATAAGGTCTCCTCTTCTCCAGGCTGAACAGCCCCAACTTCTGAGGATATGTCATGATCTCAGACGTTCTTATGATGAAAGGGACTGAACAAAAGAAAGGGATGCCATGTACTTCATTTCACCACTGAAATGTCCAGTTTGTGTCAGCAGAGCACATGGATCTTCCTAGCCTGAGAATTGTCAACTGACAGATAGAAGAATGATCTGGGTATACAATGGTGAGGAAGTGTCACTATTGTGTTAGGTGGCATCAATCACAAAATGAGAAAAAGGTGCCACGTAGAATTCTTCCTGATTGACTACCGGGCAGATGAAGCTTAATTTCAATATAGTTAAGAGGGAAATGAAGAGTATGTACATTCTGGGCAGTTAGGAAAATCACCCTTAGAGGGTAGAATTCAGGATGCATGGCTATGTATTTTAATTATAGTTTTCAAAACTATAATTATCAAATGCCTTTCTTTCACTTCCTCCAAATTAGAGGTCTGAGTTGTGAACATGACATCATGAAAAAGCAAAAAAAATCACTAGGAATACTTTTTGTTTATCTGACAACTGAACTAGTTTTTTTTCTGGTTAGCTTCTGATTTTTTTACTTCAGATTCAGTGATATTTTATGTGCCTATAATCATAAATAGGCTTGCAGTTGGAATGCTACTGCTGAAGGCAACATTAAGGCTCCTGACTGAGAACTTCTCATCTTCTTTTCAGCAGCATTATGGCCATCTATAGATAGAGTAAGCAGAAAAAACCACATATAGCTCAAAGTTTTCAGTTTTATTGAATGGTGGTTACAGTAACTTGAGCATCCTCCTATAAATGTGATTAAGCCATTACCCTTGTAAAAGCCATCCACACATTAAAAAATCCTGCTTTTTAATGGATCTCAGCCAGCATCTTACTTGAGCGTCTCATGGTCACATATTCTATCAGTTATATAGCTTGAGCTAAATAGTTAATATTTGCTGAATCCTTTCCTAATTATGCTGCTGGAACAAGTTGTTCCCCCACCACCCATGTATCTCCCTCCCACACACGACTTCCATTCAGTTCCCCTGACAGAGTCTATCAGATTGCATGTACCCCTGTGCCTGATAATTTTTCTTAAGGTTTCTGCGTCTGAAACAAGTCCTGCTTTTCAAGGACAGAAAGACGAACTCCGAATCCCTAGAGTGGTAGAATCTTCTGGACAGCAGTTCCTATTAGGAACAGAAAGTGATGCTTAGAGAAACATATAGTGAAGGGGAAGAGCTTCACTTCCCTCTACAAGTAAATGTACAAATATATTTTATTATATATATAAGTAAATATATGATATTATATAATAGTTATATAAAATATACAGACACTATGTATAACATATAAAATCACATATATGTAACATTTTTAAGCTCACTTAAATGCTAAGAAACTTAAATCCTTTTTGTTTTTTTCAGAGTCAAGCTTAGGTTTCCCAAGCGCGCAGAGAAGTTAAGCTGAACTCATACTGGCTAGCTCAGAATCAAGGACAATAGCATGTCCTTCAAAACTGTCCAGTTTGTGCAAAATTTGTAAGCTAGATAGCCTTTCAGATACTCAGTCCATGGTGCACAATGTCTTTTTGATATGTGTTAAGTTCATGTTTGTACTGAGAACAAAATTACTTTTTTGAATATAATTTTCAGTTTTGCTTCCACAAAGGCACAATGAGAAATATCCACTCAGTGGAATGAAAATTGCCTGGCTAAAAGGATTTGCATGTGATCAGCCATAGCTGGACCTTTATTTTGTAGAGAAAAACATTAATATGATCTGTTGATCTTGTGAAAAGTTCTGGTGAGGGAGAGCGAGCTAGGAGGACATTGCTTTATTCATGTGTTCTCAAATTTTGAATAGGAAACCACATGAGTATACCAAGCTGTATGGCAATCCAGTATGGCATGTCAGTTTTAGAGCAGTTGAAAAGTCAACCCTGTAAAAAGAACTACATTCTCAACATTATCTATAATAGAGATAGTGTTCTGCTATCACAATGCAGGCCAGACTAGGCCACCTGAGTTGGTATAAGAATCCAAAGAAGGAATAAAGTACCAGACATAGTGCAGCAGCAGGTGAGAGACTCTTACAAAGCAATTTTCATGATATTTATTATAGACCTCTAAACTAGAAAACGAGCAAAAGATAGAAAGGAGCTTTACAACAAGTTCTATATTTTGGGTTATTGTGTTTTCAGCTGCAATGAACCTGATAATGAAATCAGCTAAGCAAGAGCATAAAGGTCCCACACTGACAAGAAAAAGACATCCCCAAGGATAAGCCAACAGAGATGTTTTAACAATCACTACAAGTACAGTAATATAGACTAGATTGTTACTAGTGACACTGAAGAAAATAATCAAATATCCAAAAATAATGTTTAAGGTCCAAATATAGGCTCCTGGTGTCTCTGAAAGGGAAAATAAATAGAGAATTTAAGTTTGGGATTCTGAGAGAGTAACAGGGATTATCAGAAAACACATCATTTACCAAATTACAGCATGCTGACACAACCAACAACAGAGACAAAGACTGTTTTATCTAGTTCTAAACTGCATTAGTGATGAAGGGGAGGAGGGGGAGCAGTCTGGTGGCTACCACAGGGAGAGCAGACGGGAATAGTTTTGTTGTAGTTTGTGTTGTACCATCATTAAAGGTATAATTTTCACACAGATAAAATCAACATTTCATAACGGTCATATTATACAAGTCTGGGGCATGTGTCTGTGAATTCTTCCTTAGGAGTAACCTTTTGAATTGATGTCCTGAATGAAGCTGAAGGGCTTTATCCTTGCATCCATCTGGGAATCTGAACCGCCTAGAATTTAAGGCAGGACATCAGCAGTGATTCTGAAGAAAATTTTATTAAGCGCTTGTGAAGCCATGAAATCTAAACTTTTATAAAAAGAAAAAAATTGGAAGAAGTTGTAACTTTGTTGTTACTTTGTTTTCTGTTTCTTAAAGAACTATGCAGATATTTGGAAAAAAAAAATAGTAAACTTCAAACACTCCTAGGCCTTGTGATAACCCTAAAATTAATCTTTAGGAGAAACTGTTGAGTATATGACATGGCCATCCCATGCCTAAAAGGTTCTAATCTAACTAAAAAAATTCATCTTCTTTCTCCTGAACTCCACCAATTATAGATTCAGCACACCGTCTGTTGCATATACACATATTATTGGATATAATGGTCCAGTCATTATCTGCTCCTTTATTAGGTAGGTAATGCCTGTTTGTCAGGGACACAATCCATTCTCATGGCCCATTGACCCTTAGAAGGTTCTGTTGAGAGTTAATTTAGCTGTGTAGCAGCCGAGAAATCATTTGCTGCTTTCAGTTACCACCAATCCTCAAGCTCTTCTTTGCTGCATATACCTAATGTAGCTGTGGGACCTCTCTATTACCAGCAGAAGCACCTTTAACTGCCTTTTTCATGTGTATGTAGCTATTAGAAGAGTGAGATACATGAGCCTCTCATGGTAGGTACAATACACCCTAGTGCACAACTGCCACATGTAATAGACATGTTCTGAACTTACCTCAAAAGAAGGATTTAGGCGTCCTATAAAATGCCATTATAGCTGTTCTAAAACACAGTGGCTGGCAGTATTAAGGGTTTTATGTAACATTTTCATAGTTAAAGGTCTCACTCAGATCCCATCTGATGGAAGCAGCCTGTTCCACCTCCCAGCCGAAATTATTCCCTTACACCCTTCTTGACGAACCTAGGACACTGGGTAGAGATAAGCTGTGCCACTATAAGGAAATGGAAAATTCATGATGCTAGAAAAGACAAGGAAGGAGGAATGAATACGGTTGCATGGTCTCTGAGTGGTCATATTGTGGGCATATCAATTCCTGAAGCCAGGTTTCTTATTTTTTATTGAATAATATAATTAAAATGCAGAAGCTAGGTAATGATTACTGGTCCTTAAGATTTCCCTTTCTAGGAAAATACTGAATGGGTTACAAAATTATGTACTCTATGGCCTCATTCCTTTTTTACATAGGTGGACATCTGGTAGTGAGAATTTGACTCATGCCAGAAAAAGAAGGGCCATTGAGCAGTCTCCTATGTTTTATACATGTACCGCTCTAGTCATTAGGCATTTATGTAAACACAGATTGGGATCATCGTTTTATCTGGCCTATTTTAAATGGCAAAGAGTTACATTGTACCTTCCTATCCAAGTCCTATCAGTGGGTCAAGATTACACACATATGAGTGAAAAGCATCCTCCTAATGTATTGAATTAGGTACATAAGCCTTGGAGAGGGTCAGAAGTTCAAAGACAACCTCATGTTGAAAGTTTCATATTTGCTTCTTCCTTGGAATTCTCTATGAACTGTGCAGATTTTAGGATCACTCTTCTGAAATGTGTATTTTGTAGTTAAAAGAGAATTTAGATACTAGAAAGGTATAAAACAAATGCTGCAATGTGCCATTCTTTTACAAAATTTAGTCCTTGTCTGTCTGAATATTTTTAACTGTTTGATCCCCTAGTTTGTGTCATGTTAGAAATAACTACTTTCCTCAGTTTTATTTTAATTATCCTAACAGCTCTTTGAAACAGGATATAGCAGGCTACGCCAGAATTCTACCTTGGGAATAAATGCAAAGCTTAGACACAGTGACAACTTTTATTACAATGGAAAGACGCTGAGGCAAGTTAATACTTCAAGCCACACAGACAAACAAATAATCTATGGAATTTCAATTTTCAAGCCACTAAAATTTGTCTCCAAGAATCCTGAATAACTAAAAGTAAAAGCAAAGTATGCAATCAGGCAACTTGGTCCCCATCTAAACTTGATCATTAGAAATTTCACTTGATATGATGCAAGTGCCTTAAGCGGCTTACTTTTATTCCACTCTTGTGTTGGACATGGGTCACAATTTTGTACCTCTTCAAAAGCTCTTCCATACCCTTCATAAAAAATAGGTTCCTAAGGAATGATACCTAACTAACAAATTCTACCTGTATTAGACTATTCTATCAAGAAATACAATCACTTCTCAAATTTTTGTTAACCTTTTGTATTTTAAATTCTCTCCACACCTAAGGAGAAAACATTTTTATTCTGTTAATATTAGAAGTTTTATAGATATTTTTGATTTATCAAAAAATTCTCAAGGGATTTGATTTCAGTGCTGGGAAAATGCAGCAATCTACTTCATAATTGCATATCTTTGAGTAGGAGTTTGAAACAGTCATTTACTTTTTTTTAATTTTCAATTTGTAAAATTTTTACTTCTCAGGCTAAACAAAAATCATATCTATGAATCCCACACACTGCTTTCACTAACCATAAGGATGGATTCTGACTGTTTAACAGGCCACAATGCCACATCCAAAAACATGAGAGCAACCTAAGCATATGTAAGCTTGAGAGTCTGCAAAGAAAAGTATATAGTAATCTTTAAAGTAGACTTTTTTAGCAAGACAGTCCACAGCTTAGGCTTTCTTAGTCATTCATTATTATTTATTAGAGAAGCATCTTGTCCTGAGGCAAAAGCCTGACTCAGTTGAAGTCAGTAGCAAAACTCCCACCTACTTCATGGAGAAGGAGATGACATCTCTGGAGCTGTGTTAATTAAATTATTTTTCAAGAATAATCATTATTTTTTCGGTAAAATTCACCCCCAGAAGGCAGTTAATTGCTTTACTGAGTAGTGGAATTTTAAGTTTCAAGGCTGTGTATCATACAAAAACTTGAAACTTCAATGTGAAATAAGTGATTACATAGTTTGGCATAATTGCAATATGTCACAAAAAGACAAGCTGTTAAAAACTGCATTAGAGCTGGCAAAGTGAACACCTCTGAAGCACAACCAAAATGGTGTTATGCTTGCAACAGTAACACATATGTTCCAGAACATAGATTGCATCAGAAAAAACAAATGGAGTTTCTTTGTCAAAGAAAGAAATAATCTGATATTCTACCTAAACACAACAAAACCTGTCTTTATTTATTATTGGTTATGGTATTTGCATTGAGTACATTCAGGACAGGAGAGTTTGTGGTGACACAGAGCCCACATGGAAAAAGAAGAAAACAATAGGAAGCAGTAATATTTGACCTGGAACCGATTTCAGACCTCAACTGCTGTTACCTCTGCTCAAGGGCCAGTGTAGCTGGTAGCTACTGTGTACCTCCCCCATATAAAAGCATTTTTTCATTGGTACATCAGCCTGTAAGCAACATGGTCCTGAGCGCATTTGGGCAACTGCTGCTTCCATTGATGCCTCTCAAACGCCTTTTTCACTATTATCTTGCTCTCTATACACTGGTGCTTATCAGCTGACTCCCTCAGTGGTTGTATTCAACCTCTACTTTTTCAGGCAGCCTGTGTGTGGCAATTTCATGTCCTGTCTAGCTTACAGGCTTCCAAAAGTATCCCAGGCGACCTTGTAGCCTTTCACGTTTGTCTGTGGATAATATCTAGACACGTCTACAGAAAGTCACATCTAGAAGGATGCAAAATAGACCTCTCATTTCCTTTTTTCTATCTATACTCTCCTGAGTGTTCAGCAGCAACCTACAGTGCACACTGAAAAACCTGGTTATTAGCCAGCACTTTCAGACATGCATGTGCCAATTCTGGTTACTGTAAATAACACATAATTACTATAGCATTTCAGATAGCACACCATATTGGCTTACTTCTAAAACTGACTGGGAAACAGCATGAGAGGAAGCAGCTGCAACGTGCCTCATACACCAAAGCTCGGACTTTGACAATTTGCAGGGCTGGGCACTCGAAGGAGCTTAAGGCTTTGCATTCATCTGACCAGACGGTAGAGCAGAGTATTGTCTTCTGAAGACTCTTCCCCAAAGAAGCAGTTCCCTTGAGACTGAGCCTGCAAGATATCCAATTTATATCCAATATAAAATCACACATTCTTTCAAGCTTATTACCTTGCTTTTGTGTCCACAGACGCTTGAGGTGAAACACCAATCAGCTGTAAAGGTGCTACCTAGGTCATGAAATTTTATCTATGGGATCTGTCTCGTTTTCCTTTGTGGCTTTCTTCTTAAGTCGGTTTTGTTCTGTTTGTCTCTGCATTTATCCTAGCCATATTCTGGTGGTTTTGCTTCTGCAAATTTGTGTCCCCTGGCCTTAACAATATCCTTTTTTTTTCTCCCCAGAGATATTTGATAGTAGGTCTTAGAACAGTTTGTTCTTCCATTATCCAGGCTGTTACTGCAGCTGCCATCATAAAGAGCATCATAGACTATTCTCTTGGACACTTATACACACAAGCCCACAGATCCTAAAATATGGGTACAGACTCCCTTTACTACCAAGAGTGTAGACAGATTAGTCTACATTGAATACAAATGACATTTATATAAATAAAACTCCGCAGAGTGGTGGTTCACAGTCTGTGGTCTTTGGGTGACTGTTCATCAGTCGAAGTAAATGCCCTGAAATAATCTTAGGTATTCAGAATATCCTCAGTCACAAATGGTTTGTACTGGGCCACAAGAAATATAAACTTTGGACACTTGCCCCAAAAGGTTCATTAATTTCTACTGTATAGAATATCTACCTCTCTTAAAAAGACACTTGTAAATTTTTACATTGTATATTCAACTTTTTCTCTCATGAAGTCACATTCAAGTCTTAAACTGAATTAGTGTTTAGTAATTAAGTGGGATGAATTAATTAAATTGAACAGTATTTTATGTATAAACTATTCATGTAAGGACACTTTTGGAGCTCAGATAGGAAACTTTTAGAAACAAGACACAGATCTTCACAAGACTTTTACTGAGGATAGTTAAGTAAATATAACATTATATTTAATAATATATAATTTATGTAATTTATAGTTAATATACATAATATGCAATATATATAATTTATAGTTAAGTAAATATAACTTATTACTTTCAATAAGTTATAGCTTCCACATTCATTAAGTCAGCTGACATTTCTGCTGTGCATTTCAGAGTTGCTTTTCCCCAGCTTTATGATGCTAAAGAAAGGCTGTATTAATAAAATTGTATGAAAGTTAAGTCAGGTTGCAACTGCTGCACACTTCTGATGATACACTTCTGAATTCAACAGCTAACCTCTCTATGTTTTCCTCAGAGCACATTAGTTGCACATAAATAAATGGCTCTTCATTTAGAAACTATTTCATAGAGCAGTTCTGTGACTTCATAGCAATATTTGCTGTGTTTGCAGGACGAAGCCAGTATGTATTTTACTAGCAGTGTCCCAGTTGGCAAAGGGATAGGAAGGTAATATTTAGCATGGTGACCAAATGAGCAGATAAAAATAAATGGAATACTATCATGCATGATATGCTGGCTAAAAAGTGCATTGTTAGACTTTTGTATCACAGTAAATACCTCAAACAATGAGTTAAGGAAGGTAATCAGAAACCTCATAGTATGAGTAGCAAACATGCTGGGAGACCACACAGATGGCAGTGAAATTAAGGCTTTGTGTATGCCAGTCCAACAAAGTATACAGGCACTAAAATTCTATGATATCAATAAGTTACGAAGGAGCCTGAAAAGAGTTTGGTCATCACACATAAGAGAGATAAGAAAGTCTACATGTATTCTAACATTGTTTCTGTCCACATAGTTACTGTAATAAGGAAGCACGATAACCATAGAAGAGTGATGGCAGATTATTCAACAAAAGATTTCATTGAGTAATTCACAGAGTGTGCAACTTCACATAGTTTGAATGTGTGCTTATATGAATATAAGCCATTCACAAAATCAAGACATCCTGTAAGTTCAGTGGTAGTTCTTCTCTGCTAGAACTTCACGCTTGAGTGTCACGCTTCCTGTAAGATCATACAAGACTCTTAGAAGCAGAAGTTGGTGTAAGTGTCAGTGGTTCCCAGCAGTGTGCTTCTGTGGTTCAAAAGTTCCATTTTATTAAACGGTTTTTGTAGAAACCACAGACATGACATCTTCCTTTGATAGAGGAAAATAAATCTTTTCACTGATGACCTATGATACTTTGGGGAATATGTGTTTAATACTTTTACAGCTTCCCCAGTAAGATGTATTGGTCTCACTTTTATTAGAGAATTTAAAAGATATGTGTAATCAAAAGAGAAACTGAATGAAACCTACTGTTGTGGTTTTGTTTAGTGAGGGTGGGGGGAGTGAGAGAGAGACTGCGTAGTCTGGTCCCGATAAGGGCCGGACCATGACAGTTATTTTGGCGCTGACGACCCAGATGGGACTTGAACCCACAATCCCCAGCCCGTGGCTCCTGGCTAAGATTCCCTACCCTCCTAGAGAATAGGGGCAGATAATATAAGAAAAACGGCTTGAGGTTTGAGATAAGGACAGGGAGAAATCCTTAAAGTTACCGTCACGGGCAAAACCAGGCTTGACTTGGGGAAAATTATTCATTTATTACTAAAAACAGCAGGATAATGAGACAGAGAACAAGATAAACCTCCTCCCCACCCCTCTCTTTTCCCGAGCTTAACATTATCCATTATCTCTAGTACCTTCCCCCCGTCCGAGTGGCACAGGGGGGAAGAGGGGATGGGGGTTGCGGTCAGTTCATCACACGTTGTTTTACGCCGCTGCTTCATCGTCAGGGGAAGAACTCCTCGCATTCCTCCCCTGCTGCATTGTGGGGTCCCACCCATACGCCACAGTCCCTCGTAAAACTGCTCCTGCGTGGGTCATCTCCTCCACGGAGTGCAGTCCCTCCCGAACGGCTGCCCCAGCGGGCCCTCCAGGGGCCACAGCTGCCTTCAGGCATCCACCTCCCCCGGTGTGGGGTCCTTCACGGGCTCCAAGTGGATCTCTGCTCCTCCGTGGACCTCCATGGGCTGCAGGGCAACAACCTGCTCCACCATGGTCGTCACCACAGGCTGCAGGGGAATCTTGGCCAGGAGCTGCATTATTCCTCCCCCTCCTTCTTCACTGACCTTGGTGTCTGCAGCCGTTCCTCTCACAAGAAAAGTTCTTCAGAACAGGCTGGCAGATGCCTCTCAGAATCTCTTCACATCATCCATCTCATCTCCTCTCCACGTCTTGCAGCCAGGCCAGGCTGAGTTGGGCCCAGTCGGCCACCTGGCGAGAGGCCAGAGGGTGAGGCCTGCAAGGCCCATGAGGCCCGTGCCTCCCCCTCTCTGCCCCTGCTTACCTTCTTCATGTCTTCTTTTCTCCTTTTTTTTTTTGTTTTCCCCTTCTTAGATACGTTATCACAGAGGCATTATCACGGAACATTCTGCTACCAATTGGCTTGTCCTTGGCCAGCAGTGGGTCCGCCCTAGGCCCCGCCGAGTCGACTGAACAAAGGGGAGTGACTTCTAGCAGTTTCCTACAGAAGCTACCACCTTAGGCCCCCCCTCACTAAATAAAACCACAACACCTACATAGGATAAAACAATTTGTGGCTATATATAACACAGATCTAATTGTGGAACATTCAGGAAAGTACACCTTCTGCCAATTCACACAGACATTTTGTCAGCTTTTAAACTTCCAGTTTGATGTATATAACCATTTTGATGAAAAATGTTTAGAGTATAGAATCTATAAACAAAAATAATGTGTGCTCAGAGCAGCCATTTCCAACTTACTTCAAAATATTAGTCAGATATACAGTTGCTAAATATTAATATCATATTACATTTAATATCCTAAGAAATTGCGAAGTATGTTACCACATTGATTTCCATATCAATTAGCAACATAGAACCTTGGCGCCATACTTTAGATAGTCAAAATTATAAATTGCTAATACAGGTAACACAGTATAATTGGAACATTCCTTGGTGTGAAGTAGTGATGTCTTCTTTTTTAGTCCCTTGTACCTGCAAATCATTCCAGATAACACATCTTAAAACTGAAGTGACAGGACTGATGAACGAGTTCACACAGACTTAGTGTAACTCTTCACACTATATGCCATTGAGTGTTGCAATATATGTCAATTAATATTGCCTCTTTACCTTGCAATAGTTTGAACACAACACATTTTGTTCTTTCCAAATTGTTTCGAGAATTCTGTCATTTAATAGAATTTAATAGAAATAAAAATCTGAGAATATCGATTGTCTTTTACATCTTTAGCATCAGGTAACAACTTATCCAGGTGTCAATTCTGAGATTTTCCAAAATAGTATCAAATGGTATCCCTAAAATAAGCATGATTAAAAGGACAGGATGGTTCACGGCAATTAATTTTTCAAGACTACTGTAACACTTAAAAGAACTTGGTTTTATTTTCTCTTAGTATATGTTTTATATATATACAAATTTTTTTTTTTTTTTTTACTTCAAACTTACATTCACTAACTGCTGTAAAAGCATTGGTAATTCATGTTCTGCTAATTTGAACACTCCATAATTGGCACACAAAAATTTTCAGCAAAGGCTTAATAGAAGAGACTCGCAATGAGATTTCTTCTTACTCAGACTCCCTTTCCTTAAAAATAAACTGCAAGGGTAGCTAATATAAAAAGCAGTATTCTAAAAGTGTAATTCATTTTATTAAATAATAGATAGTTACCAAAATGAAATGACATTTTATAATGCATTGTAATTATTTATTTACTTACTAATTTGCAAGATTTGTGAATTTTCTCCTCAAAAGAAATGCAGCCTAAAAGAATGGGCTAGCAGAATACAGGCAGAATATTTAAATTCTATGTAGGACCTTAAAATAGCACTGAAGTAGAACAGTGTCTTTATTCTCTGCAGGAGTTATCAGAACTAGTACCAGTCTACTTCATTAGAAATACATATGAGTTAGTAACATTTCATGCAATAGAGTTCACTGTTCCTAAGATCATCTTAGGGATTATTCTCTGTGAAAATTGGTTTTACAATCCCATAAATTTTTGCTAGGCAAGATCATCACATAGTGCAATACCTAATTATTATACATTATTTCTAAAGACAGATAGCTGAATGATGAAAAAATTGAGGAGTGAATTGAATCACAACAGCTAGAGCAATATTTAACTGAGGATATATAGATTTTTTTCAGGCTGGAGTAACAAAAAGAAAATGTCAGGAGCAAAGGTGTGCAGTGAGTACCCTCTTCAAAACAAACAGCGGAGCTCTAACTCAAACTCTCGGTGGAATCTATAAACCATAACATGCAGTATCACTCCTTGGGGCATACAGTCAGCAAGTTAAGTCTCATTGTCTTCTCTGTCCATATCATCACAGTGCACTTTGAGATGCCCAGGAGTTGCATGTGGCTTCTGGATAAACAAAGATGATCTAATACATAAGATAACAAACAGAAAATTGAGTGCATTAATAATACAATTTAATAAATTAATATTGTAAGAGGGCACTGGCATGATTTCCACATTATCTCATTTGAAAATATTTTAACATGTAATGCATAAGCAAAGTATGTTATTTCACTATATGTACATTTTAAAATATTTAAAGCATTAAATATTTAAAAAGAAGCCAAACATTTTAAATCTATTTTTTATAATGATTGATTGACTTTGTAAATCTTATCACAAAATGGCATTTCCTATTTTTCTACTTATAAACTTGGTTAATATTGCTTATATGTTTACATAGAAATAACATTTCTTTGCACAAAAATATTATTAATTCTATTGACTTACCATTTTTGCAGCTGTCACTGACACTGACTTACCCTACAGCTTTGATTTTTCAGGCTCTCACAGTTCTAATGATAACCAGAGGGACTAATTTGAGTAACACTTTTGAATCAGAGGAAACATACAATGCTAAGTAAGCAATTAATAGAGATACTCTCTTCCTATAATACAAAGCAATAATATAGTATTAGCTGTCATACAACTCCTCGACATGTATCAATATAAAATGTTATGGTATTTGGATAGTTTTAGCAAGTATTTTAAAACGTATTTTTCTGCAATTTTGGCACAAATAGTAATGATTTGAATAAATACTAAGATAGTAAAATAATTAATGTGATGATATTGAATATACATGTAATGTTAAGTTACAGTACTTTCAAACATTACCACATACTGCATAACCCAAAATTTCATACTCATCTCATCCCTCATATATTACAACTTTAACATCACTATATACATACTTTTTTAAACACAAACTCTGAAAATTAAGGAAATGAAAAGCTAAATACTCAGTATTGTTTTTTTTTTTACTTGACCAGGAAGTACACACATTCTGTACACAATGTTATTTCCTCCCTGCTCAGGAGCAGAGGACTCTTAATATCTTATACTAAGTGTCTGTGCACAGGATTGCTGAAGGGTCAGTGGAAAGCTGGAATCCCTTGAGCAACAGAATTAAGGGTGCAGAAAGTTCTGTAATACCTTTAATTTTGATGACAGATGACTCCTTATCCTATCAAGTCCATACAAGACTGACAATATGGGCTAATATCTATTTCCGGTATCCAATTAACCACAGAACTCTTGGTAAGACAGAAGATTATATTTACAATGATAGCTCTTTAACTCCTTCTTAGAACAGCTCGATATTTGGTCTTGAGAGTGCTGCCAATCAAATACAAAAAAAGCTGCCTTCAAGACAGCTGGGTAGCATTTCTAAAGAGACTAAAAGAAAACACTGTAAATACTGTTATCAAAATAGATTAGTATGCTGTACACTCTGAGTGAAAAAAAATATGAAGGAATAATCTTTGCCACAGCTCTTGGCTGAGACTGGAGGGAGAATGACTTGGTGTTGCTATGTTTGGGTCCATGAAATTTAGTGCTGTTGTGGTTTTGTTTAGTGAGGGGGGGCCTAAGGTGGAAGCTTCTGTAGGAAACTGCTAGAAGTTGCTCCCCTTTGTTTAGTGGACTCGGCCGGGCCTAGGGCGGACCCGCTGCTGGCCAAGGCCGAGCCGATTGGTAGCAGAATGTCCCGTGATAACGC
>JAAGAY010007980.1:656-12509 GCA_011801015.1 Ardeotis arabs
TTATATACTGAGCATGACGTTTATGGCATGGAATACTCTCTTTGGCCAGTTTGGATCAATTATTCTGTCTGTCTTTCTTTCAGCTTCCTGCATCTGCAAATCAGCGAGACTTAGAAAGCAGGACGGTGTCCTTGGTCTCATTCACAACAACTCATATCATCAGGGTGTTTATCAACATTCTTCACACACGAAATCCAAAACATACCAGCTACTGAGAGGAAAAATTAACTCCATCCCTGCCAAAACCAGGACACCCACCCTCGTGAGAAGCTGGTGCTGTCACCCAGCATGTGTCCTGCTGCAAACAGAGGGAGGGTGGTGGACTTCTAGGTGCATGGACTAAAGATCTCCTATTACTCTAAATTGGTAAGTAAATATGCAAAATAATTCAATGAAATACAAAGTTATGGAAGCTGTAAAAGCTTTTGCGGTTGATCCAAAACCTAAAAAACATAGGGTGGAATACAGATACGCTGCCCATCCAGCCACGTCAAATCCCTAAGGTCTTGGACTGCTCCACTGCTCTGTGAAAGCAAGGAAAGCAACCCTCCAAAACCAAAAGTGAACCGAGCAACTGGTCCTCCTGAGCCCAGAGCTCCTCCTCATCAGTTAGTTCTTCAGAGAAAGCTGGGAGAAGCAGCAAGCTTGAATCTTCCTGCCAAGGGAGAAAAAAACACTGAACCCTGAGCACAGTGCAGTGGAAGCAATGATCCAGGCACCCTCCAAACTCCCGGGTGCATGTGATGCTCAGAAGTTCTCATACCACAGACGCAGCTTCCCGTCTCCAGCAAGTCCTCTGAGAAATCAAATAACCCTCTCCACATGTTTACCCAGCTCCATCTTAACTTGTTTAGAATCCTTCTTCCCAGATTTTATTTGGAAAACCACTACAGACCCTCATTCTTGGATGGCTAGGCTCTGATTTCTAATTTTTATCGTGACCAATTTGTAACTACTAGATCCTGTCATTTATCCTCCAGGCCAGAGGATCCCTGTCCTTCACTGCCACTCACCATCTCTGGATGCACTAACAAGGAATCATCACCGCTCCTCTCAACCTGCACTTGGCTAGCGCATGGCAACCCGTGTTCTTCCAAACTGGCTCCTTTTGAAAAGAAAATCTTGGAATAAACAGATCAGTTTTAAATTTAAAGAGCATTTGCCTTAGTTGCTCTTAGAAAACCCTCGATATCCCGGGATTATGTCAGCTATACTTGACAGATCTAGCTAGCCACAGGATATTTAGCTGCTGCATTAAAAAGTGATTCTTCCAGTGTTTTGGAGATACAGTACCCGGAGATCCAGCTTTGCTGGACAGGTTACTTCTCCTAAGTGATGAGTAAAACATTGCTTTATTTTACATCTGCTTTGGAAACTAGGTTTAAAAATCTAAAGCAGGTCCCCTGTGGCTGTAAAAGAAAACCCTCACCTGTATTGCAAATGTCAACTAAATTGTGGGCAAGTACATGTTTGGATTTTCCTGTCAGGAGAGTGAAGTGTATCATGAGCCCTTATTTATTTCTGAGAAGGAGCACTAGAACTAAAACAACTGCCTGACAGGTAAAATTTGCTGGGGAAAATAATGCATGTATATCACAACGCTGATTGCAGGAAAGGCTGTTGTCAACACCACCAGAGCTCAGTTAGAGAACATCTTGTTATTGTTCTGGAGTGAAAGCGTAATGATGAGAGACGATCCATTTCCATCGGCCCTGCACATCTGATTATGGAAACTCCGTGTTATTTCTAAATCACGTGCTGCGGTGGATGTGAAGGGTCACACGCAAAGGCGGTGGGCAAGCTGTTGAGGCAACGGACACGCGCACTTCTCCTTTTAAAGCTGGGGTGGTTTCACCACTCTGTAGGCAAAGTATTTCCCATTACTTGCTTGGTAATGACATGTAAAAATCTCTAATATATGGCAGAACAGCGAATAAATACCTAGAACCAAAAGAAGCTACAAGGTTTACGTGAAAACAAAACATGCCTATGTCGTGTTACACCTCCTTTTGCTCCGTCCAGCACCTCCACCCAGCAGGAAGGAAATATCCAGGCACGATCGGCTCTCACTTGGAAAGCCTGTGACACAGGCTGTGTGACACCCAGGGCACAGGCTAAGGAAACGCAGTCCTGGATGAACCCAAAAGAAAACCAAAAGAAATCTGAAAGACCAGTTAAGTTGTTGGAATGACCTTGGCATTCAGAGAATTGATCTGAAATTAATAAAAAAGAAATTCAACTCACACCACATGCAAGGTATCGGACTTAGAAGGGCAAAATCAAATATACAACTCTTAAAGAGCGAACAAAGAGAAGAGCAACAGTTCTCCAAAAAGCATTGACCTGTGGGAAACCACAGACTGAGTACGTACTCACGATGTGACGCTCTTGGGAAAAAAAAAATTAACTATGATTTCAACAGGCACGAACAGTGGCACTGGCCAGAAGGAAAATGAAAGAGTCCTTCTGCCACACTCGGCGGCAGCGCGGGGGCAAGCGCACCCTCACGCTCCGCTACGGGAGGGACAGCTGAGGGTGAGCAACAAAAATGACCAAAGATCTGGAAAATAAGGGCTAGGAGGAAAGGTCTTAAATTCCATGTTTTAAGTGTAGAGAAGAGGAACAGTCCCTTCACACGCACCAGAGGATGCTAATAAAAGAGAACAGCGTCAGGCCTTTTTTATATCAGCTGATGGGAAGACAAGAAGTAGCCTGCTTCATCTGCAGGAAGGAAGATCCGGGGCAGAGGCGTCTCCGACGGCTATGAGTTGCCTGGCTAGGAATGGGAGAGGCTGGGGTGGGGGCCGGGAGTGCCCGGTTCGGGATCACCCCAGCAGCATCGTGACTGTCCTGGACCACGGCCAGGACAAAGCCACCTCCCTCAGTCCCTTCTAGCCCCACATTTAAATGATTCAGTGAGTATTTGCCAACTCTACTCTTACTAAAACAAACATATTCAAACTATTATTTAAACCATTTATTTTGTGATTTTATCTACTCTCAGCAGGCTTGAATCATTCTTTAATTATTAAACTATGAAATGACAAGCAGCATCTAACCTTCCGTAAAGGTCATCTGTTGAAGAAAATCTCTCCTGCACGAGCACGTCAGCTTGAGTGACATGTCAGGACCCATCGCTCGGCTGAAAAACTCGATTACCAAACATCTGTCACACTTGAAAATCGAAACAAACTATGGAAGGCCAGTTCTCCAAACGCCACGGGGCATCCTAAAACTGCTTTCCAGCACAGCAGTCCTCGTGTTTCCGAGTAAATCACAAACCCGTGAGTGTCTTGAATGGTTTACAGCATTTTCACTTTTCAACACAGGCACCGCAATTTCGTTATTTCTTGTTTAAACAAGTTGCGATGCGCTTTGCAAAATGAACAGTCAAACACTGTTTTGCGGTATAATTTAGTGTATGCTCAATTACATCAACACAAATAGGTTTTCATAACAGATTTCACCTGATGGAAGCACACTGCACTCAACTCATCGATCAGAATCTATTATTATTATTATTATTATATCTTGGAAAGCACCAACAATGTATTAAGTGATTTAAAGTGATGCCTAAACACCTAGGTGCCTCACGTTGCTTGCTAAAGAGCATGGCACGCAGACGTGACACCAGCGAGGGACATGAACAACAGAACGAAAGAGCTATGAAGCACAGGCAACCTTCATTTAATTACCTGGCTTTGATCTTGCCTGGCCTTTGTACCACTTAGATTTTCTTCAGGGAAACTGATTTTCAGGGCTCGTTGGTAGGAGCTGGCTGTCTAGAGACAGGCCAATTAAATAGTTTTCTGTACGTTCTTTCATTCTCAACTGTTCGGTTCCATTACGTTAAAATGACGGGTGATGTATTTCTCATTTACTCGGTTATTATCAATTCCTTACCCACGTTCAAAGCCAGAATGTATTGTGATAGAAACAGGAATCCAATAAAATTGTTCATAAGCTGTCGTGAAATAGGGAGTAGATATTTAAATGAAACGTTGCATAAGAAACATGGGAAAAGAAGATCAGCATATCAAAAACCTTTAAGTGAAGCTAACTGGTTTATTAAATACAGGGAATATCCTGTACAGTCACCGAGTCGAGCACCAGATCGTGTCTGGTCACAGCCTCCTGCCAGCCTGTAGAAGACCTTGTCCACTTGCACCTTGCTTTTATTCATAAATTAAAAGATAAATATTTTTCTTTCAGTCCCCAACTGGCTTTTCAGCTTGTAATATATCTTGGTTCCGACGCAAACTGAACAAATGGCGGTTACAGAAGCGCTCCCTCTGCACACACGGGGAAGGGTCCCGTCTTCAAAACGCGGCTGATCACTTCAAATGTCTGCGGGCAGGTGCCTGGCCAGAGACTCCTCCGGGAAGTTCCCTTCAGCAGAAAACAACTGCCACTGACATATTCTTCTCATTATATTTTAGTAACTTGTAAAATAGTTAAGCCTGAAATTATTATCAGGTGACTCGTAGGTTTGCCTCTGCTTATTTTTAAAACAGGACATATTCTCTTCCATTTCTCAATGTAAAAAATTAGGTTTGCGTGTCTTGATCTCCCTGAAGAGAAATGCAGCGATTATGAACAAATTCCTGTTCCTGAAATCATTGATAAGGTTTTTTTTTTCCTGACCTGAACAGCATGAGGATTTTATCATTTGAGATAGAGAGAGGTATCCTCCAACCTCATTTTAAATTTTATTCTGTAGAAGCCAACCCCTGTAGCTGCACAGAAGTCAAACAGGCCATGAAATCTTCAGCACAGGCTCTGCCCCTTCTTTGGTGTTTCTGCAGAAAACCAACAGGAGAGAGACCCAAACTCTGGGAGTATCATAACCAATCACAACCAATATCAGAACCAACATCAGAACCAAGTAGCAAACCGGGATTTCAGTAGGAACCCGGGATTTCAGAACAATGCCCCTCCCAAGCATGCTGAAGTTCAACCCAATTCTTACTAAAGTCAACAGATACCCATTTTCTTCTAACACGCTAGCTTTGGGCAGTATTTTTTAATAAGCAGAAGGACATTAGAGATGAAGAAAACCTTCCACCGCACATTAATTTATTCTGGAAGTCCAGATGGTTTTTGTCTCCTTGGGTAGCGTCTATTTTGCTGGCAAAGGCAGGTGATGGTGGAAAAGTCCTGCTTGCAGGAGGGCTGAACGGAGACACACACTACGTGATCTTGATGCACCTCGCCAGCTTTGTGTTCTGTATCATGTGCAACGCAAAAATAATCTTGCATTCAATTCCCAGTGCCAATCACACATGGTGACAGTGATGCTTTTTTTTTTTAAATAGTTATCAATATGTTGGTATTTAAAATATCTCCCCTGAATTCCATAAAAAAGCAGGTTTTAATCTGCAATAACAGTACCTGGAAAAATGCACGTTACCAAAGTGCCACCTGCTGTACTGACCAAATCATCGTACGGTGGCAGGAGGGAATCCTTCCAGCCACACTGGGCTGACACGGGATTCTCCAGCTTTTTACAAGCTCTTTTTTATTTATTTCATTTTAAATATGAGCACCGACAAAGTAACCAAAGATTTGTTGCCGTCTACTACAGCGCTAAGACTCTGATATCTCGTTTAAGCTGAGATTGATTAGTCAGTGCCATAACGGAATGTTGTTTGGAGAAAAAATTGCTAATCGAGGTTTTGAATTTTGCAGGCTGCACCGCGTGTCTGTGAAGCACCATTTCTTCAAGAGCCCGTGTCCTTGAGCACACGTGCTGCTGTTGGAGACCCATGGGTGAGCTCTAGCAGCCGCCCAGCCACCATCTCCTTTTCATCCGGTCCTTTCCTTGTTCTTCTAATTCTGGAGTAGAGAAAACCCAAGATTTTTCACAGCCCCTGTTCAAAATCCCAGCACAGCCCTTCACCTGAGACCTTCTCCAGCTGCAGGACAATGCACGTTTAGTCATTTCTGATTATTATGGACATTTAATAACTGCCTCCTCTGCAGCAGGCAAAGCAGATGCCCCAACACATTTTTCCAGTGTGCTCTTGCTGTTTTATACTTTTATAAATAAATAGCAGTAACACTGTTATCTTCCCTCACAAACTGGAGAGTGGATGTGATAAAAACCAGGCCCGTAACCAGATGCCAGACGATTTTTCCACAGGATGTGGCTACAGCACAGGAGGGAAAGGGAATAAAAAGCGCCAGGAAAGTAACATTTTCTATAAATAAGCACATTGCATGTCCTTAATTAGGTCAACAGGTCAACTTAAGGGCAGCTCAGAAAGGAAAGAGCGTCGGGGCGGTTTTAAAGAGAAGCTGCCGAGGGCTCTCCGTGCCGGCACTGCTCCAACACGGCCAGCACCCCACTGCCAGAACAAGTCCCCCAGTAACCACCTCATGGGTTTTTAGTTATGATTTTTAAAGGCTTTTTTTTTTAATAATGGGCTTATTTGAACACTCTCACATTAGTATTTGTACCAATGCTCTGCCTTATTTATATTTAAAACCCTCTCCATGTTCTTACAGAGATTTTGCTAGGGCCGTCACACTGCGAAACCAGTCTGAACTTTGTGCGCCCTCTCGTCAGTGAAAACGAGGCCTTATTTAATTTATTGTTCATTTTATATCAGCAATTGATGGTTTCTCTGTTTGTTGCACTGAATCAAAGGTGCATTTACAGGAATTCGCTGCCAGCCTGGGCAGTCTGTCCCTAGGGCCTTGGGGTGACAGAGCCACAGCAAGAGCTGCAGAGAAATAAAGTGCCGGGACCACATGACCTGACAGGGGAGCGCTTTTCACACTGCCAGGGCTGCCGAAGCAGCCGGACACACAGAGCCGACACCCGCCCCGCGTCCCCCCGTTCCTCCCGGGCGCGCAGCCCGCCATGGCGGACACCGCCCTGCGCATGCGCGCACCCGCCGCTTCCCGCCCTCCGCCTCCCCGCCCTGCCACTACGCGGCCCTCCGGCCCGCTGGGGGGCGCGCTTCCTTCGCCCTCTCCCCCTGCGGCCGGGCTGAGGCGTCCAAGCCGCTGCCTGACCAAAATCCCTACCGGCGGCGGCCCACGCTGGCTGCGGCAGCAGGGCGCAGGCGCGGCGGGCAGCCCGCCCGGCGCAGGGCCCCGGTCCTCTTCCGCCGCGGCGGCGCTCGGCTCGGCTCGGCTCGGCGGGGCCCAAGATGTCGACCAAGAATTTCCGCGTGAGCGACGGGGACTGGATCTGCCCCGACAAGAAGTGAGCGGGGCAGGGAGGGCGCCCGTCTGCCTGGCCGCCGCGGGGCCCGGGCTGCGGCACGGGACGGGACGGGACGGGACGGGACGGGACAGTCCCGCGGGGCACACCAGGGCCAGGGGAGCCGCCGCCGGCGCTCGGGAGGCGGCCGCCCCCCTCCCGCCGGGCCGGGGCGAGCTTCCCTGCAGGGCTTCCCTGCTCCCGGCCCCCGTCCTGCAGCGCGTCCGGCCGCAGCCCGCCCCGGGGGCCGGCACGGCCCGGGAAACTTCGCGGTGTAATTTGGAGCAAATTCCGTTTGAAATATGAAGGCGGGTTTGGTTTTTTTTTTAAGTCTCGTGTGCGTGCCTTTTCCAGCATTCACATAACTAGCGTCTTCGCTCTCTATTTTTACTTGCAGGTGCGGGAACGTTAACTTTGCCAGAAGAACCAGCTGTAACAGATGTGGCAGAGGCGAGTATCTGAGATGATCTATCTCCTTCTCGTCTATTTCCACCTTTTAAAAATAAAAGAATGTTAAATCTTTTTAATTAATCATAAACCGCTTGCTTTCTGTTTTTTATTTTCCAGAAAAAACGACAGAAGCCAAAATGATGAAAGCTGGAGGGACGGAAATAGGGAAGACGCTTGCTGAAAAGAGTCGCGGGCTCTTCAGCGCTAACGACTGGCAGTGCAAAACGTACGCCCTTCCGAAAAACGCAGCGTTCTCCCGCAGCCACGCAGCGCAGCTGCAATGCGGTCCTTAGTTCTGTCAGTTGCATTTACTTGTACCGACGGGCAAAGAGTGATCAGAACGCAGCTGTGCCACAAGCAGTGTTTTGCTGTGAGGACAGCTTTCGCTTCTCTTTGCTGGACAGCAGTTACTTAATTAACGTGACTGGAAAAAGGTCGTTAAAAAGGTTCATGTTTTTCTCGGATAAGCCGAGACACTTTTCAGGTTCGGAAGAGATGTGTAGATGGAAGTAACACCCTCGTTGCAGTGTGATGCTTTACTGTTGGCCTTCACCAAATATTTAATGGGGAAAATTTAGCAGATGGTTAAATTCTTACATGTTTCTCAGGCCATCTGTGGAAGCTGGCACAGGCGTGACACAGGAACAACGGCAAAGCACGGATAAAATGCAAGGAGTAAATTTGTTTTTGTTGCCTTGTGAAGCAGGGGATCTCTGAAGCGGCACCCGAGCAGGGGCGCAGGAGCCGCGGAGCCCGGTCCCCGCTGTTTGCGCCTGCAGGTCGGGGGTGTCCGCAGGTGTGGTTTGCTGCTGTGCCTCGGTGGTTCTCGCAGCGGGGCGGGAGCGGGGTGCCTCTGCGCCGCGCAGGCCTGTGTTATCCGAGCACGGGTGTTCCGCTTGCCCAGCACACACGGCTGAGCAACGGCTAGCATGATCTGTGTGTCTTCCAAACCCCCGCTGCAGGGCACTTCAGCCTGTTTACAGTCCTGCTCACCAATCTTCCATTGTTTTCCCGCACCATCCAGTGAGAGTATTAAGATCTAAATTAGAAAAGGAATACATTAATAAAGTGCTCTGATTTTTGAAAGGTGCTGGCAGATTTTCTGGAGCGCTTTTAAGGATTTGGGGTTTTGCTGATGGAGTAAGCTGTCTGACCAGTGAAACCTGGATTTTTAATTTTTTTTTCTGTCTGAACCTGGCTGTGTTCATCCTGGTGGCTTCCCCTTTGCGCTGTTCAGCACGGCACAGGCAGGTTTCCTGGGCAGCGCCATGGGTCTGGGGGGAAGCACTGGCTGGCACGCCTCAGGATTGCCGCGTCTTTTTGAGCTCGCAGCTAGACTGTGGCTGGTGGCCCTCCTCCTCCTCCTCCTCCTCCTCCTCTGTGGGGCTGAGCGGCGTGCTGGTGGTGGTGTTACAGACAGATGAAGGATGAGTGGCCTGTCAGGGGGCTGTGAGATAGAAATGCAGTGAGGGAAAGGTGTAACTGTGCATCGGGGGGTGACACTGACTGCAGGTCCCTGCTACAACTTGGCAAATACATTTTTTATGAATTTTTTTTTAAAGTGGCTCCTCAACGCTTAAGCTTTTTCTCTGAAATAAAACGTTGCTTTTCTGTTTTGTTCTTTTTGCCCCTGAAGATGCGGTAACGTGAACTGGGCCAGAAGATCGGAATGTAACATGTGTAATACGCCAAAGTACGCTAAATTGGAGGAACGGACAGGTAAGGTGTATGTGGTTTTAAAGCACTCAGGTTACTGTAAGGAAACCTCCTTTTATAGATCACAATTTAATTAAGGGGATTGTTTTCCCAGCAGAGCTAGCAACGCTGAGTGATCTCCATGTCGGTGGGTCCTTAGACTTGATTACGTTCAGCAGCGTGTGAAGTATGTGATGGTTCCATTTGGAAAGTCAAGAAATATTCAGTTTAAACTGGCTCTGTCTTTATTTTGATACCAAGACGCTTGGAAGGAGTAACGCAAGATCGTATTAAACTGCGGAAGGTCTGCTGTGCGCGCAGTGTCCACGCGCAGCGGACGCAGCGGCCACACGCGCAGCGTTTGAGGGCCGTGCGGATCAGGCCGTTACCTCCTGAGGAGGCCTGGCCGCGCTCCGAGGCGTTTCCAGTTCCTCCCGCAGTGCCAGCGAGCGCAGCGCTGACGGGAGCGGTGGATAGCCTTCCCGTGCGGTCGGAACTGTTCGTACCGCTGCCGCGGCACAGGGGGTCAGGCGGAGCACGTGGCGCACAGCGAGTAACGCTAATGCGTGCGATAAAGGAGGCAGGGAGAAGAGCACAGAAATTATTATTCCGAGAAAAAATAATGTTTAATATTCTTTCTTAATATTGTAAGAATATTTAATAATAATATCTGATCGTATTTCATATAATGATGTTTTAAATGTTTAATTTTTTGAGTTCTGGTGTACTCCCGAGTAAATTTGCAGTCGTGTGCAGCACACCTGGCGTGCCGCACGCGCTTGCGATAACACCGGGTCAGCAGAAATGCAAACGAGCCGTTGGAGCTTTCCACTGGCATCAGAAGAAGGAACAGCAAGAGTCTTAAGGCAAATCTTGGCCGTTGTACAATTCAGGGCGGCTACAGTTCGTGTTGCTCCGTGCGGAGATGCGTGTGACTGGATGTCAGGGCATAACTGCCAGACGGCAGCGCGCTGGCGTGCCCCGGAGCCGCCGGGGAGGCTGCGGGGGCGCAGGGCCCGGCTCTGGCCGAGCGGCAGCAGCGCCAGCAGCCGAGAGAGAGGTTGGCCAGGGCGCCCCCCGCTCCTGTTTCGTTGCCTGCTTTCCTGAGCTGGCTGCTGCCCGCTCTCAGGGGCGGGATTTTGGTCTTTGAGGACAGTAGCCATTGTCCTAGCCCCTTGGGAACGTGCTGGGCTTTGCCCACCACACCAGGGCAGGTGTTGGGCACTGCAGCCCCACAGAGCTCTGCTGGGAAGCTGGTTGCTCACCACAGCTGTTATCCTGAGGTGATTTTTTTTCTTTCCCGTTCTTTTCAACGCTTTTGTTTGTGTTGTTTATGTGTCTTAATCCACTTTCTCAATTAGGTTTCTGAGGAACTGTATTTAATAAACGTGTGCGGGAACAATACACGTTCCTCTGGAGATCCTGTTACGTTCTCATGGCTTGTATTTATAAATCCACTGAAGGCTTCCAGAACCTCTGTCAAAGTCTAGAATAAACGTGCTTCATGTCGCTGAACTTGGTGCAGCTCAAGAGATTGTCTTGTTTTACCTCTTTTTAAAGGGTACGGAGGAGGATTTAATGAGCGAGAGAACGTTGAGTATATAGAACGTGAGGAATCAGACGGGGAGTACGACGAGGTAAGGTTCGGTGCGGGGGATTTGTGTTTAGGATGCGTGCGTCTGCAGCGGGTTTCCTTACGGGGGAGAGTGCTGCTCAGAAATACATTGTGATGCAGCTCTGTCAAACGCGGAAGCGTGGAAGTTTTGAACGGAAAGTGAGCGCGTCTGCTTTGTCGTTTGGGGATTGAAAATGAAGAGTGAGTTCAAATTAACCTGGCACAAGCTGAGTTCATTACGCTTCTTGGAGAGCTGGCTTCAGGGTCCTGCATGTTGTTTTCAGCCAGGTGTTCAACGTTGTTTTGTAAAAATATCCCATAACACAAATATAAACCACGCTCTTGTTAAACTCAGGTTTCCATTGCTCTTGTCTGGGGGTGCTAACTGTATCCAAGACGAGCATCTCCTTAAAAGTTTCTTGTTGCTAACTGGTGTTTCGTGCTAGTTCTGCTTCCCTTCAAGCAGTACCTCATTTTAAATTGAGGTATATTTATTTTCTCGTAGAAGTTTTATAAAAAAATACAGTTGGAAATCACTTTTGATTAAATTGTATTCTAATGGAATCAAATTTCTTAGTTTGGACGCAAAAAGAAAAAGTATAGAGGGAAGCCGGTTGGCCCTGCATCTATCCTGAAGGAAGTGGAAGATAAGGAATCTGAAGGGGAAGATGAGGAGGATGAGGATGAAGATCTCTCCAAATATAAATTGGATGAGGTAGTGTGTTTTGGTTGTTTTCTAGCAATTATTTTAATTATCACTACAGTGCAGTTTAGTACGTGAGGTTTGCTCTGTATTTTAGCTGCCTGTAGAGCAATGTAGAGGAGTAGCTATCGGAATAATGGTGCCTACAGCTTCTGTAAAGTATGTGTACAGAGCTCTGTG